>JBBBDQ010029931.1:0-140000 GCA_037127315.1 Ascarosepion bandense
TTGGTTCTGATTGATTTTCCATCTGTTTATAAATACACATGTATGTGTCCGCTTCGAAAAGTGCCGCTTGATGTTTCAAGACACGGTTATGGGTCAAGGGAACAAAAATAGCGAATATGAAAAAAATAATCCGAAAATATCCATAGGAATAGAATAGAATCTAATTTTGTCATTTAATTCATGAAGGATATCACTCATAATTCAGTAAATAGTTGATAAGTGTTGAATAAGTGTTGAATAAGTGTTACTCTTACCAAAGAGAAAAACCATTTTAGATGAAATGCATTGTACTACGCTTTATGCATACTAAACACAGCTTATTTTAAGAACGCTCTGAATATTGTTCCGTTAATTGCTGGATTTTGATCCTACTAAAAATGAAAATATAATAACACTGGCTTACAACCCTATTTTTTAGATGGTGCATGGGGTATTTTGTCTAATTTTGTACAAATATGGGGTGCTGAATTCCAAAATAGCACCCATTTTTCACGATTAGCATTAGTGTTTTTTTTTTTCACTCCAGAATATTATATCTACGTGAAAAATGGGCACGATTGGATTAGGTCACTGTATGTGCGTTGTGGTGCAGTGGATATCGGCTTGGTATGAGAAATTTGGGTGCTGGGTTCGAATTCCAGTTGAATTCCTTGCATTCACTTACGCGCAAATACCATTGGGAAAAGTATTAATCCGTTTCTCCTCTTCAGTTATGGGTTAAATAACAGGACAGATTGGGTTCTATAGCCTTGGCTGGCAACCAGTCTACCGCAGAAAGCAATGGCAACCTACTGCGGGATAATCTTCTGCCCAGTCAGTCATATCTCTGTCTAGACATGATCGCCCAAGCGTTTATCACGTATGGCACTTAACTGACTGAAGAGTGAACAATAAAAAGGAAACAAGAACGCTTATTTGAAAATTTTAAAAAATCTTAGTATAAAATAAAATACAAAAGGCGAGAGAAAATATAATAATAAATTTGAGTTTTGTCAAAGCAAGAATTCACGCTTATTTGATAGACTAGCAGTATAGCCCGGCGTTGATCGGGTGTAATGAAAGCTTTAAAACTAATCCATGGTCCTGGAGCTCAGACTCTTTGGACGTTGGCATGAAAGACTAAAAAGCAATAATTGTTTCCAGTTAAAGCGAAACCGTAGACTGAAAGAAAAATGAATGGATGTAAGTCAAATTTTGATTTCCTGGTATCAACATCAAACAAGTTTTTTCGTCGTAAACTGAATTTTGAAGGCTAAATAAGTCCTCTGAGTAAATGGTATCTTGGCTGAGACTACGAACTACAATTATACCTACTTAGAGCCAAACCCGAAGCGAAAACTAAAATAAAAGGGCTGAAAAAAATACAGACATACAGGCAGATAAACAGACACACACACAAACATCTTGCCTTTTATATATATATATATATATTATCGATTTTCTGCACTATTGTAAGAACTGCAACTTTGAAACTTCTGAATATTGTTTCTTATGTCTTTGTCTATGAGTGTATCAAATTTGATTAAAATCGGACCACTCCTTCTATAACCCGATTTTTTCGATTATCGATTTTCGATATTTATCGGGGGTACCTTGACACAAAACCGAGCTAAGAACACTCGCAGACGCTTACAGTACAACTGTGTAAATTTTCAAGAAAATCGGTTCAGCCGTTTTGGAGTCTATAAGTAATGGACACACACACACACACACACACACACACACACACACACACACACACACACACAGAAAGAGAGAGAGACAAAATTCCATTTATAAATAAGTTTAGATTTAGATTTGTTTGGTTTTAAATTCCGGCCACAGTCAGCCGTCTTTCTTTTAGCTTATTTCCCTTTTTACTGTTCTTTCATAATTTTAATATCCCGGCAAAATCTCTAACATTGCCCTTCTCTAACTTCTTCTTCTTCCATGTTCCGTATCCCTTAAGGGCGTAGACGATCATGGCCTTCCACATCTCCCTATCTCTTGTATCTTCTAACATCCTTTCTCTTGTTACTTCTCCCAAACCCTGCTCTTCCATCCATTTTCTCAAGCCCATCAAATATGTCATAGTTTGCTTTCCCTTGTCTCTCTTTTCCGCTATCTATCCTGTGAATTCCAGATTCTCCAAGCCCTCCTTCCTCATTACACGACCCAGTTTCTAGCATCACCCAATTTAAATTCTATCTCTAACCAACATAAGTTTCTATTACAAATCTTTAATGCAGATGATGTAAAGTGATTATATTCAAGGACTCTCTATTATTTTTCATTCATATCTTAGAACAATACAATTATAATGCCATCATCAGCAGGTATTGGTATGATATAAAAAACAGGTTCTCTTGTACAATCAAGAATTCATTAACATTCATGGTTTTCTTTTGTATGAAACTTTCAGAATTAATTTGAACATTATGGAAAATGTTTTATGAATAGTTATCTCATCAAAATAAATTGTGTTTCGTTCAGTAAAATGTGTCACTAAGCAGTAAAAATGAACTGGATTCTTGAACTTGGCATCCTAAAGTTAGCAAAGAAAAAGTCCAAGTTGGTTTGCACCAAAATATTTATAGGCCAGTATAATCAACAAACAAATTAGAATATAAAAATGAAGAAATAAAACATAATAATCAATATATGACATATTAATTAATAATGAAAATGTAACTGACGAAATGCTTCGCAATAGAATACAATGAATACAATAAAAAGTAAGCAATGTGTTTTCATGCGAACATATTTTCCTCTGGACAAGGAAGAAGTGTTAATGTTCATAGCATATAAGAAAATGTATGCAATGTGGTTTCATGCAATCGAGACCGTTCTTCTTAACGAGCAAGACGCCAAGTGTCAATGTTTATAGGCAATGACAGAATTTCCATTCAAAATATTATGTAACCTACTAACAAAGTTCAAACATTGAAAACATAATTTAATCAACAAATTCTACAAAACTATTATTGTTGTGTGACAAATTTATGTTTCTAATAAGTGTGTCTAGGTTGGTGAATGCGACATAGGGTAGTTTAGTTTTACAAGTTACGGAAATGCAAAGTGGTTTAAAACACAACGATTTGTACGCGCCAAAACATTAGTGTGCTGCTGAGATGCAACGCTCAGTTCGCTCTTTTTAGACAAATGAGTAAAGACGTGTCGTCACAGGCAATGAATCCACACAGAAAAATAAATTAACTAAAAAGGAAAACAAATTATAGCTTCTTTTATTTTTTCTTTTCTTTCGGATAAATCAATATCACAACGTAAACTTTTGTATTGATAAGAAAACGCGCCTTTCCACTCAAACTTGCTGGTGTGTGAATTTCAGGGTTCAGGGTTCAATTGAACTAGAGGCGAAAAACTTAAACAAAAATCAGGTCAAATTTGTTATCAGCACACACACACACACACACACACACACACACACACACACACACACACACACACCAATATATATATATATATATAGTGTAAGCAAGTGACAGAACACGTAGATTTTAAGCCCACTGTTCAAGCATTTAGTTTTGTAAAGAGTGCTAGACACAGAGTAGAGCTTTATATTGTAGTAGTTGTTACAATGGTTTATAAAAGCATAGTATCACTACACAAAAATTTTCATTTTTCGGAGCACAACCGCTCCTCTTCGTGTGATTTGTGGAACTGAAAATAAATGGTGGAAACAATTTATTTTTGGGAATGTGATATGTAAGTGATGTGAGAGATGGGAATTTAGTATATCTAAGCTGGCCAGTCGGCAGTTTGTAACCACAGAGATACAGATTTGGGTTAGAAAAGTAGGGCGAGGTAGCTTAGTTCTGAACAGGTCACCTTTAAGTTTTGTCTGAGTAAAATCGCATAGTGGGACCTTAGATTATTTAAATGAGTAGACAATTTTTATTTGACTACTATCTATGAGTGGATGAAATAGAGTTACCTTATAGTACTGTATGGGTTTATTTTATTTTATGAATATAATATTCATTTATTTATTTTGTGGATGAAACATGGATATTAATTAACTGTTGCAGAGGATTATTTTATCTAAGGTATCTAGTGGGGCCACATAATACTTCAAATAGGTAAATAATTTTACCTGTAAGTTGATTTTTATATTAGAGCACGAGTTATAACTGGTACCTTTGATTAATTAAATTTTAACGAAAAATATTTCCGATGTTTACACAACACTGTTAATTCACCCCTACGGTTCAGTAGTTCACCATTGTTAGGGTACCTTAGAATGTGCAGCTTTTCACTCAGGCATAAAAGGCAGATGTCGTTAAACGAGTTACACATTCTAGTAAAATTATGGAAAAAACTAGAATATGAATACTGCGTTATGAAAATTGGCATGTAGTAGATAATAAATTTGGGTGGAGCCCACGAGACCCTTGCACCGGTCCTGCCTTTGTCAGAATGTGCTAAAATAAGCATCAATTTGGCTGGAGCTAACGAGACCCTTGCAGCGGTTTTTGTCAGAATGTGCTAAAATAAGCACTGAATATTGCTTATTAACGTTTATTTGGCTGTCAGGGGAGATAAATCCATGTGGTCATGGGAGAGTTATGTTTCTTTGCTGAAACGGCAGATTTTGATGAACAAATCTGACGGCACAAATTAGCATGAACAAAAGCATAATGTCTTTACTCGGTTAAAAGTAAGAATCATCGCATCAGAATGAATCTGTCGTTTTTCACTCCAACTATTGGTTAAATAACAGGACAGATTGGGTTCTATAGCCTTGCTTGTCAAACAATCTACCGCAGAAAGTAATGGTTACCTACTGTGGAAAAATCTTCTGTCGAGTCAGTCATGTCTCTTTCGAATGTGTATCACGTATGGCACTTAACTAACGGACTGATATTTTATCTATAATCATTACCTTTCCTAATTGTAATCAAGTCTTGTTAATTTTTATTCACATTTACACGAAAAAAATCTATTTGTAAGAAATGTGCATATGAAAGTCCTATTCTATCGTTAGTTTTTGATTGCATTAATTTTTGGCATCTGAAATCCTCTTCATTTGTATTTTCAATCTATTCTATAGTAAAGAAATATCAACTCCAAATACTCGTGGCACTAAGCATAAAAAATGACCTATCATCCATAAAATGTTATTTAATTTAGGATCAAAAGAAGAAATATATTTTTAAAAAAATCAACACGAAAAAATGAACGGTCACGTGAACACTCTGTATTTGAAAATGCTGAAAAAACAACATAGAACAAAAACCAAACTCTTCGTTAATTGCTTGAAAGTCTAAAAGTAGTCAGACATCATTACATAATTTATTAAATGTGCACTAGAAACAAGAAAAATGCTCCGAAAAAAAAAAATTAAAAAAAAGAATATTCGTTCGTTTTTAACCAAAATTATATATAAATATATAAATTCAAATTTTCCAAGAATGTATGGCCATTTCAACGAGTGAATTTAACACCCGTTTCATCAGCGATAACAAAACATTACGGTAAGATAAATTTATGTTCTGTGTGTGCGTAAAAAACGGAAGTAACGGAAAAAGGAAGAAAAAGAAAAGTAAGATAAAGGAAAGGGAAAAACGTGATAGATTCTTGGTATCGGAACTCTAAGTTGCCACCTGGTGGCAGAAGCGAAAAGGGATACATTAAATTAAACAAAAAATAAAAACATATATATATATATATATATATATATATATAAGAAAGAAAAGGGTTAAACGAAATAACAGCCTTACAAGTTTTCAAGGTTACGATTAAAGGGTCACGAATAATGTTAATATGAATTTGTTAAATAACTTAAGTTAAAAATTATCCCGAGAAGGAAAAGAGATTTAAGAACGTGAAGCTATTATATAATTAAATTATATGGTTAATAATAAGAAAAACAACTATTTTAAGAAATTTTAATTTTCGATTAGTTATTAGAAAATTAAATTAAAAATAAATCTAAGATGACATTAATATAAAAATTCACCGTGTTCAATGTCACGTTGAAGATAAACTTAAAATTAGAGTAAAACAAAAGGGGGAAATTATTATAAAATATATATGAATAATTTAATTATATTGGTAAACAACTATGTAAAGTAATTTAGATTAATTATTAGAAAATTAAATTAAATTTCAATCTATGACGGCATTAATATCAAACAATAGAAGTATAAGGAAAATTGATTTAAGAAAAGAAATCATATATAATATAATTTAATTATACGGTTAATAAGAAGAAAGGAAACCACTATTTAAGAGAATTTTAATTTTTGCGGCTCTAAAGAGAGCCGTCTATGCAAACGGGTGCTGGACAATAGTAAATCCTCTATCCCTCCTTTAATCAATGAATTCGGGGTCTTCATGTCATCAGCGGACAAGGCTGAGTGCTTTGCTCGCAAATTCTCATCTAACTCCACACTTGACTCATCTGGAGTACACACACCCGACTTCCCTATCAGAACTGACGCTAAACTGTCTGATATATACATTACCCCAACAGTAGTAACCCGTGTAATATCAAAACTGGACCACCCACAGGGCTAGCGGCGGTGATGGGATCCCGGTGATTGTCCTTAAGAAATGTGCCCCTGAACTCTCCTCTGTCCTCTCTAAACTCTATAACTACTGTCTCTCTGCTTCCTGTTTTCTTGCATGCTGGAAGTCCCTTTCTGTCGTTCCTGTATTTAAGAACTCTGGTGAACCCTCGGACCCATCCAACTATCACCCTATCAGCCTTCTACCTATTTTCGGGAAGGTGTTTGAGGCCATTAGTAATGCTGAAATAGTTCAGCATCTTACTGCCCATAAACTCTTCTCCGACAGGCAGTATGGCTTCCGCTTTGCCAGGTTTACGGCCGACATGCTAACGACCATTACGGAGTACATACTCCAGGCCCTCGATGAGTCCGGTGAAGCTCGTGCTGTTGCTCTGGACATCTTTAAGCCTTTTGACAGGGTTTGGCACGCTGGCCTATGCAAGCTACGGGGTTACGGTATTACCGGACGATTGCATGATCTGATCCAATCTTTCCTACATAACCGCACAAAGAAGGTCGTCCTGAATGAGCATGCCTCCACACCCTACTGTACAAACGCTAGTGTCCCTCAGGGCTCTATCCTAGGCCCGACACTCTTCCTTATTTTCATAAATGACCTCCCAGACGAGATCAAGAGCCAGGTAGGCATCTACGCAGATGACACCACAATTTACTTCCGCATCAGTAAGAATCCAGGCGTGACAGACAAACATAATCTTGCTGCTGATCTTGAGAGGGATCTACACTCTGTGGTGAGTGGCTTGTAAATTTCAATGCGTCTAAGACCTCTCCTGCCTCCCATAAGTATGGACCAAGCGAGTCTCCCCGAAAGCAATACTCTGCGCCTCCTCGGCCTTACCCTCTCCTCTGATCTCAAGTGGAACCACTACATTGAGTCAATAGTGAAATCCACTGCTAGGAAGGTTGGGTCACTGTGTCGGGCCAGGAAGTTTTTCCTACCTGAAACCATCCTGCATATATACAAATCAACCATTCGTCCGTGCATGGGGTACTGCTACCACATATGGTCAGGTGCCTCCGCTGTTCATCTCCGTGTTCTCGACAGGCTCCAAAGGAGAATCAGTAATGTGATAGGTAACGACTTGGCGGCTCGACTACAGCCACTTTCTCACCGACGAGATGTGGCTTCCCTCTGCCTGTTCTATAAAAACTTTCATGGCTTCTGCTCCGAGGAACATAAGTCACTCAGTTAGATCAACCAAATGCAGACGACAATTCTACTCCTTCAGTTTCTTTTCCTGCACTTCCCGCCTGTGGAACTCGCTTCCTTATTCTTGCTTTCCTGACGGATACAACCTCCAGGAATTTAAATGCAAGGTCAATTCTCATCTCTTAACTACTTGACCCTACTTCTTTCCACACTGTCCTGTAGATACCTTTCCTTTCTCTCACCTTCGCAACTGTCATCACACCTGTATTCCCATCCTTCTCTTGTTCCTTTCTAACTGGTTCATCCTTCTCCTCACTCTCCTCTAATCCTTTTACTCTTATGTAGCCCTCTGCACATCAGTGGCATTTCCGATTTGCTCGGGGCGATAGGCTTAAAAAGAAATTAAGGAGTTTGTATCTAAATTTAAATCAATGACGGCATTTGCTTATAAATTCTTTTCTTAAGTTCAAAAGCTAATTTTGCTTAGGGTATTTTAATTTTTTCAACTGAACATAGATTGCGTCTATCGTAAATGTTATTGGGAGTGTGGGCAGAACCTATTAGTCTCCAACTCAATATTGGGTTAAGTTCATCCTCTTTCATTTACCAAAATCTTCGGAAAGGGAAGTTTGAAATTTTACATTGGGTTTGGAAAATGAGTCTCTGTGGGAATAATAACGTTGTTTATATTCTTCCAACGAAATTTCAATTTAAACTTGATAATTATTTTGAGGAGAAATGTTGGCTTGGTAGTTCACTTGGGGAGACTTACATTTATCCTTAAAGCCAGTTTTCTGGAAGGTTCCGATAACAATGATCTGCCTCTTTCTTCTTCGATTTTTTTCTCTTTTCCCTACTCTTTCTTCCGTTTTTTACACACAAACAAATTTATTTTTGCTTAATGTTTTGGTCACGTTGATGAGATGGGTGTTAAATTTATCCGTCGAAATGATCATTCGACTTGAATTGTTTTATATGTAATAAATATTGGCTCTGTCAATAAACAAATTTAATTACATTGAGCTCTATGGCTAAATCAGTGTTAATATTTGATATTAATAGGATCCTTTTGCATTTACCTCTAGGCTGTTTTTTTTTTCGGATTATGTATAAGACAATTTTGGAAAACTCTGATGAATGAGCGTCATTAGGAAAAGAATTTGATTTCCATTAATCTCTAGAAGCAAGACAAAACAGGATTCGCGTTAGGCAACTGCTCCCTTTGCTTTTTACTTTCACTGTATCGTTATAGAAAGTAGATTTTAATTAATTTCAAGTCATTTCTATTTATTCATTTCTAGATCATGGTACTTGCAATACATCTTCGTTTAAGTGAATTATATTTTCCTTTTATATATATATATATATATATATATATATATATATATATATATATCCGAACGACGTTTCCCAGGTCAAAATTGAAAGCACGAATATTTTGATGACATACAAGTATATTTAGTGTATTTTCTAATTTTAACTCCCTTTTATGTTTGTAAATCAGTCAATTAAGTGGTATACGTGATACACGCTTAGATGATCATGTCTCGAAAGAAACATGACCGACTGGGCAGAAGATGTTCCCGCAGTAGGCTACAATACTTTCTGCGGTAGACTGGTAGCTAACCAAGGCTATAGAACCCAATCTGTCCTGTTATTTAATCCATAGCTGGAGTGAAGAAACGCTGTTTACGCGTAAGTGTATTTAACTGAAATTCGATCTGGCTGATGTTCGTAAATACTTTTCCTTAAATTTCTAGATGCCTAGCCAATGTTGTTATTTTTTTTCTGGAGGCATTGTTTACTTCCTATTCAGTTGATTCCTATTTTCCTTCTCTTTATTCCCTTAATGTGTGGCGCAAGAACCCCTCAAGGTAGAAGGTTATGTGTCCTGGCTATGACAATACCAGCCACAAGGCCTCTGATGGGGAGGTAATAAGAAGCGTTGAACCACCTCTTAATTGCTTTTGCTCCCATGTCGAACCCTGATCGGAGGTGGTAGCACCTGTTAGGGTCTCAACTATGGGAATTTAGTTAACCCCCCAAATTGAGGTCAAACTCTATGAAAGTATAAAAGTACATTTTATAATAAAAAACCAGCAACACATTTTCAAAGTAAAAAAACTTACCGGTAAAATATTTTTTGTAAAAAAGAAATTACCGTCAATGCATTTTTATAAAAAATTTAAAAAATATATCTAACAAATAAAAATAATCTATTGAGGAATAGTAAAGCTGAGTTAAAATTTCAGGTGTTTTTTTTTTTTTTTCACATTCACTTACGTGCTAATGCCCTTGGGAAAAGTATCAAACCAACTCTTCTCCCTTAGCCTTCTGTAAATAGTAGGGTTGACTGGGTTCTATAATCTTGAGTGGCAACTGGTCTAGGAGAAAGAAAACTGAATTCAAAACTTTATATAGCCCAAGTGAAGCATAAACTACGCAGCGAAATGAAAGGATTGTTCGCATTGACTTGATGATTCCGACTACGGTCGACTCTTTTTATTTATTTATTACATCAAATTCGGATAATCTTCTTTCTTTTGACTTTCAGTGCATTTCTATTGTAAATTCGCCTTCATATTATGATTATCACTGCATTTCTATAGTAAATTCACCTTCATATTATCACTGCATTGCTATGGTAAATTCATCTTCAGATTGTCAGTGCATTTCTATAGTAAAATCCGTTTGCAACGCATTTACACCCGACGTATAAAAGCTCTGTTCTATCAACAATGATTGATAACATATATTGTGGAACTATGACGATCGCTTCCTGTTGTCGTTTTTTCTTCCTCTTTCCTAATTCATATGCACTGCACGTGACCGGTTATATGATCCTATAGACTAATTAGCAGAGCCCTGTTTTAACAAAGTCAAAAGAGTATTCGCTGACGCCGGGCGAGAGAGACGCATCCCTGTTTTGTGAGTAAAGACAATCCTTTCTCGACATCTTCTAGTTTCTTTTGCAGAGTATGAAACTTTTTTTTAGCTTTTGTGTGGTTGAAGGAAATAAAATCTTTATTTTCTTTCTTCTAACTTCTCTTTATAATTTCATTGTAATTATCGCTTTCGACGGCTAAATGTCGTCAATTCCACCCGACATCATTAATGCTTGAAGAAAAAATATACAGACTGTGTTAAGAAATTTGCAGAAAGATTAAATTTGTCAGTCGTGAATTTTTCCCCTACTGATAAATTTTCCACTGCTTAGAGCTCAGCTAGTGAGTGTTGTTAGAGAGGAATAACCTTGTCTACATATCAGTCAGTTAAGTGCCATACGTGATACACGTTTGGGTAATCATGTCTCGAAAGAGACATGACTGACTGGGCAGAAGATTTTTTCGCAGTAGGTTGCCATTGCTTTCTGCGGTAGACTGGTTGCAGAACAAGGCTATAGAACCCAATCTATCCTGTTATTTAAGACATAACTGGAGGAAAGAGACGGATTAATACCTTTCCTAAGGGTATTTGTGCTTAAGTGAATGCAAGGAATTCAACTGGAATTCGAACTCGGCTCCTCGATTTATCGTTCCGAGCCGATATCCACTGCACCACAATGCACAGCCTGTCTACATATACCGGGTTCAAATGCGGTCAGCTTTAAAATACAACTACGATCATTTATTCAATTTTCCCCTACTTTTAGTATATACAATAGTAGACGCCTCACGTGTCGCTTATCTAATCAAAGTACAAAAAAAATGCCTTAGCCATCGAGAATTTACAAGAAGCCTTAAAGAAAGTTTTGTTAAAAAATATTAACATTTTGTATATAAATCACATTACCGAAAGTGTCTCGCGGTCAGAGAGACCTTGTATATAAAACATCACACTCTCAGTATAAATCTCACCCTAAGAACAGAGAAATAGTCTGTTGAAAGTTTTTAAGGAAAAAAAAAAAAATAGAAAGACGCTCACTCCAGTGAATTCCAGCCGCGCTTAAGACACGAAACCTTGTAATAAACACTCCTACTTGTATCCAAAACAACACAAAAGTATCTAAAAACAAAACACCTTGAAAATGGCTAAAGAAATGGCTGAAAGCGCTTGAGACAATAGAGAATACGTCAATTTTTGCAATACCTTATTTCCACTAAGCGAGAAAAATTTAAGAATTTTGAAAAAGTTATCAATAATAAACTGGTTAACAATAATTATATATATATATATATATAAATATATATATAATTATTGTTAACCAGTTTTTGGTTATAATTAGATTAGACCAATATACAGTTGTATTAAAATGTGCTCAGTACATATATAACGTAGAGCTTTTGAATATTTTTTATTTGGAAGCCAGTTATTTACGCAACCTAGCTTTCAACCTTTCGGTATGTTCAGGTGATTTATAATAACAGATTTTCTAACGTGTTTAAACGTACAACAGGGATTTTTACGAACGCGCGATTGGAACTGAAATTTTCAAATTAGGGAGGAGTTACTTAAACACTTTCACCCAGGTTTGTATGATCCTAGCATGTATTTTTAGGTGTGATTACATCTGGACATTATTTCTGATCTTTCATTTAATAGTTTTTTTTTTTTTTGTTCTGAAAATAATATTATGGCTAACTTTTCTTCTTGGCGCAATCTGCAGACATCAGCACCGGCGTAAGATTTGGCTTTTTTATTATACTCCATGTTAGGATCTATGCTATGTTTTTCTTCTCATTTCCACATATGGTTAGCCAGTTTGGTACAATTTTTAATGTTTTCCAGCTTGAATGTCGACCTGTGATTATTCCATCTATTTTTAAAAATACCTATTTGTGGGTCCTAAATATGCTTTTTCCCCCCAGTTGTATCATGTACTTTTTCTTTATATATGACTTATGTTTTACAAAGTCTGTCAAGTGGGCAATTATTTTTCTCCCTACATTCTTTATCAGCGATATTATGTTGCACGTTAATTTTTAAGCTTCTTGCGTTTTGTTCTTTTATGTAATTTTCTAAATGACTAGTACAGCTATAACTTTATTTAATTGAATTTCTAATGAATATTGTATGTAATTTCGAATTTTTACAGAAGCATTTGCTAATTAAATTTAAAAGATATTTGCACTATTTTGGATTTTACTTTTAAATTAAACGGTGATTTGAACCAAATAATGTTTTGATTTCTAGTAATATTTTTCATTTGTTTGTTTAACTGAGGTTTGTATTCTAATTTGCCTTTATAACTACTTTCATTTAAAGCTCTTTCATAATTTTTTCTTTTCATCGAAGATTGTTTTGTAAGAGAAACTTTTTGTTAATCTGTGTTATATTCCCTTAGGAATGTGCTGATTATGCTAGGAGAATAGCTACATCTAATGTTTACGTAATTTAAAGTTGTATTTGTTTTCATATATCTGCCAGTTTTTAGATTAAATTTTACATGTAAATATTGAACAACATGTTTATTCATTTCGACTTCTATTTCAAAATTGAGGTTTTTGAAGAGTTTGAAAAGCATTTTTCTTATTTTGTCATTTTCTCTTCTGTTGTCCGGTGCTATCATTAATCCGTCATCTCTTTCTAATCCATGGTTATCTATGCAGATTATTTCATTAATTTTATTTAGGATGTGCAGTCGTATTAGTTCTGAGACTTCGGCTACGTCAAACGAATCTTGTGGTCCATCAAATGTGCTTTTTAAAACATGTTTAATCCATGCTTCACCATTGTAGAATAGATTTTCGGCAAATGTAAAATTATATTTATATGTTCAGATGTTATCTCTATGAACTACTTAGTAAAATTCAAAACTTCCATCAACCCTTTTTCAGATATTGATGGGAAAAAGTTTTTGATGTTATATTTTATGAAACTATTTTTTTTGTTTTGAATTTTTTGGAAACAAGAAATACATTCACTTGTTTCTTTCCACTGATTGGCTTGTGTAGCAATCATTAGTAAGCTGCACATGTTTTTTTTTAATTTTTTGGCTTATTTTACCTAACTGAGTTTTTATTGGAGTTGTAAATCGGCACGAGGGGAAAATTGTCTTTATGGTTAGGAAGGATATAGTTAGGAGGATGTGCGTTGTGGTGCAGCGGATATCGACACGGAACGACAAATCGGAGAGCCGAGTTCGAATTCCAGTTGAATTCCTTGCATTCACTTAAGCACAAATACCATTGGAAAAGATATCAATCCGTCTCTTCACTCCACTTATGTGTTAAATAATACGACAGATTGAGTTCTATAGCCTTGACTGGCAACCAGTCTACCATAGAAAGCAATGGCAACCTACTGCGGGATAATCTTCTGTCCAGTCTTTCGAGACATGATCGCTCAAAGCGTGTATCACGTATGGCACTTAACTGATTGACTGAATATAATAGCTGAAAACATGATTAAGGCTTCTACTGGGCATAAAGTGGGGGATCCGTTTTCTATTGTTATGAAATAATAAACTGATCTTCCACTAATAACTACTTAATAATATACTACATCCCCTCCTCCTCTAGCTATGAGTTAAATAACAGGACAAATTGGGTTCTGTAGCCTTGGCTGGTAACCAGTCTACCGAAGAAAGCAATGGCAACCTACTGCGGGATAACCTTCTGCCCAGTCAGTATTGTCTCTTTTGAGACACGATCACCCAAAGCGTGTATAACGTATGACACTTAACTGACAGATAGTTAGGAAAGCTTGCTTACCGGTCAATATTTGGACTCGCTTTAAGCAGCTTGAAGCTGGAAAATGGTCATGTAAAACTACTGAACCAATTAAAGATATGAGATGATAAAGTTTGAATTGTTATAATAAATCTTATAAACATGAGTAACAAGTGCCTTGAAAAGTCATTGTAGTTAAACATCAGTTTACTTTTGTACACTAAAATCATGACTAAAATTTTTCCTGAAACGAAAATGAAAGTTCTGATTTTCAAAAGGAAGAGGAAGGCGTTTGACACATGCATTATTTTCGCATACATACACTTACATTTAAAATAAACATCTATTGCTTTTATTACACATATAAACAGGCATGTTTTTTCTACATTTAAAAATGTTAATCTATTGCTTTATTACACGTGTCACATATCCGACCATTGAACGCAAACTCCAGTCAACATACTGTCGCTTTGTATTTTTTAAAAAATTAAGTTTTTTTTAAAAAATGATATGTCTTTCAAAAATCTCTGAAGAAACTTATTAAAGGGAAACATGTTAAATTAAAGACACTTTTTCCCACCTGTTCTTTACTGCTCTGTTCACACACACACACACACACACACACACACACACACACACACACACACACACACACATATATATATATATATATACATATATATATTTGTAATGTAATTATTATTATTATTATTATTATTATTATTATTATTATTATTATTATTATCTCCGTTGCCTAAGTATTCCTACAACACTTTTTTTTCTGTGCGTTGTGGTGCAATGGATATCGACTTGGAACGAGAAATCGGGGAGCCGAGTTCGAGTTCCAGTTTAATTGATGGCATTCTCTTACGCACAAATACCCTTGTGCAAGATATTAAACCGTCTCTTCCATCCAGTTATGTGTTAAATAATAGGACAAGTTGGATTTTATAGCCTTGGCTGGCAACCAGCCTACTGCAGAAAGTAATGGCCACCTACTGCAGGATAATCTTCTGCCCAGTTAGTCATGTCGCTTTCGAGACATGATCACCTAAAGCGTGTATCACGTATGGCACTTAACTGACTGACTGAAATATCAAAGGGTTACATAGTATATAATGATAAAGTTACTCTTTCGAACCTGTTTTATTATTATTATTATGTCATTTTTCATCATATTTCGATTTCTGCTTTGGTCTCACTACCAACCAAGTCCGCGGGGAGACTTAAAGCAGGTAGTGGCGTGTTGTTATGGCTCCATTTCATGTTTTTCTATCTTCCCTATCATCTCTAGCATTACATAGATAAAGTTTTCCTTAGTGTGTGGGCTGTACTTAATAAGACAATTTTTTGTATATCTCTTAAGCTGGGGTTTCCAGGGATTCTTTCAATGTGTTGTTTTGTTCCATTTTTTATCATTCCAAGTGCACCTACTATCACTGGCACAACTCTTGTTTTCAATTTCCACATTTTTTCTATTTCAATTTCCAGGTCTTTATATTTTGACAGTTTTTCAAATTCCTTGATTGCTATGTTACAATCCGCTGGACAAGCCATATCAATTAATAGACAAGTTTTCTCCTTCTGGTTTTTAACAATAATGTCTGGCCTGTTTGCTTCAATTTTTCTGTCTGTGTACATGGTGTAATCCCATAGAATGGTTACATCTTCTATTTCTGTAACCGGTGCTGGATGATGTTCATACCAGTGTTTGTTTACAGCTTTTCCATAATGTTTGCACATTGCCCAATGTAAATATTGCCCAACTCTATCGTGGCGATTTTTATATTCGTTTGGGGCAAGCACAGAACAGCCTGAGATTAGGTGGCCTATTGTTTCTTGGTGTTTATCACAAAACCTGCATTTTGGATCCATATTATTATGTATAATATTTGCCTGAAAGTTTTTCGTGAAAAGACTTTGGTCTTGTGCTGCAAGTATAAATCCTTCAGTTTCAGACTTTAATCCAGATGCACGTAACCATCGATGAGTATTAACTTTGTCAACATTGGATTTATTGGCACGTTCTGGATATTGGCCATGCAGAGGTTTGTCTTGCCAGCGCTGTTTCATCTGTTCAAGAGCTTTATCTTTGGTTTTCATTTTCATATTTTTTGCCGCAATAGTTGGTTCTTGGCTTCTGTTTTGCTTTTCTACAGAATCTACTAACTGTAAATCTTGTTTGTATTTACTGCCTTCTTTTATTATTGAATATTTTTTCTTTCTTTCTTCATGTTGCCTTACTAATTGTATCATCCAATCCTTTGTTGTTTCTATGTATGTTAGTAAGCCAATAGTTGTTGTCTTATATGACAATTCCAGCTGAATAAGACCTCTTCCACCTTCTTTACGGGGTATGTATAGACGGTCTACATCCGCCTTTGGATGATGCATCTTATGCTTAGAAAGAAGCTTTCTTGTTTTAGCATCCATTCGCCTGATGTCGTTTAGAGTCCAGTTTAAGATGTTAAAGCTATATTGGACAACTGGGATTGCAAGGCTATTAATGGTCATAACTCTGTTCTGTGAATTTAATTCAGTTTTTAATATCATTCGTAGCCTTCTATAGTACTCTTTACGCACTATTTCTTTCATTTTTTTATGGTGAATGTTTTCGCTCTCATTTACATCTAGGTATTTATAAGCTTCTTCTGGTTTGAATTCTTTTATTGTTACAGCAGGGTCTAAGCTAATTGAGGATGTTTCTTGTATTGATCCACGTAAAACTGTAGCTTTAGCACATTTATTCAAATTAAATTTCATTCCAATGTCTTCGCTGAAGCATTTTACAGTTTGCAGAAGACCTTCCAGCTCATTATCATTCTTAGCATATAACTTTAAGTCATCCATGTAAAATAGATGGCTTATTTTCTTTTGGCCTATTTTATAACCACATTCTGTCTTATTAAGTTGACTGGTTAGTGCTATTAATGATATGCAGAATAGTAAGGGAGATAAAGAATCACCTTGAAATATACCTCTTTTGATGTTTATTTCATCAGACTTATAGGTTCCATTTATATGATTGAGGTAAAGGGTTGTTTTCCATATAGACATGCACTGTTTGATGAAATTGATGATGACGGGCGATATCTTGTATATATTTAAAGTCTTTAAAATCCAGTAATGTGGCACACTATCGAATGCCTTTCGATAATCTATCCAGGCAGCACTAAGATTTTTCTTTGTACTGTAGCAGTTTTCCAGGATCATTTTGTTCATTAGCAATTGGTCTTTACATCCATAACAGCCACGTTTGCACCCTTTTTGTTCAAGCGGTATCATGTCATTTCTTTCTAAGAATAAATATGTCTGTTTTGTTAAAATAGATGTTAATAGTTTATATGTTGTCGGAAGACATGTAATTGGTCTGTAGTTTTTCGGGTTGTTTGTGTCACCATTCTTGGGTAGAAGAAATGTAATTCCTTTGATCATCCATGCAGGAATTTTAGTGGGATCGTCAACCATTTCTTGAAGTTCTTTGGCTAGTTTTTTATGTGCTGTATTTAAATAATATAGCCAAAAGTTAGGAATTTTATCTATACCTGGGAATTTCCAATTGTGTGCTTTTTTTAGTGCAAATTTAACATCATCTTCTGTAATTCCAGACCATGTCTGTTCTGGTTTATTTTTCATTCGTTCTATCTCTTGCGCAATCCAATGTACTTCCTTGCTATGTTCTTTAGGGCAAGCCCATATCTTTTCCCAGAACTGTGTGACTTCTTCCATTCTGGGGGGGACTGTCACTTCAATTCTTTTTTTACCTATTTCTCTGTAAAATCTCTTTGTATCAGTTTGAAAAATCTTGTTTTGTCTGTAAAATCTTGCTCTTTTCTCATAGCGCCTTATTCTTTGAGCCTTCAGTTGGATTTTTTGCTTTATTTTTTCTTTATTTGATAAGACTTCATTTTCATTTCTAATGTTATATTTTCTTTCGGCTCTTCTGCTTTTCCTAGTTCTTACATTTATTCCTCTACTCAGTTCATCCAGTACTGATAGTTCACTTCTAAGTTGTCCGATTTCTTTTTCTATTTTTCTTTTCCAAGGTGGATCTTCATGTCTGCGTGACTGCCTTGTTTTTATTTTGATATTCAATTTTTTTGTTGCTGCTATTGCTGATGCATATATTGCTTCGTTGAGATTTGTTGTTTATTATTATTATTATTATTATTATTATTATTATTATTATTATTATCTCTGTTGCCACTTTAACCTACGGTATTCCTACAATCATTTTTTCCTTTTATTTTTTTACTTTCGCTATCCATCATGTCAAGCAAAATTCATTATTTGATCAGCAAAATGCAACCTGCAGGCTAAATGCCGGCCGCTCTGACAAATGTCAGTTGGATTGAAGAACTTCTTCACAAATAACAATTTTTAATTACTTTCCTTGAATATTATAAATAATAAATTAAAAAAAAGTATTTTGATCTTTAGTCGCTTTACTTACTTCTTTGTATAAAAGGGAGCGGCAAAACATTTTATGGATTTATATAAACCTGGCTGGATGTGCGTTGTGGTGCAGTGGATATCGGATTGGAACGAGAAATCGGAAAGCTTAGTTCGATTCCAGTTGAATTTGTTGCATTCATTTATACGTAAATATTAATTCGTCTCTTCCCCACCGCTTCAGCTATGAATTAAATAGAAGGACAGATTAGGTTCTATAGCCTTGTTTTGCAACCAGTCTACCGCAGAAAGTAATGACAAACTATTGTGGGGAAATCTTCGTATTTCTTCCGAGACGCGCGTGTATCACGTACTGCACTTAAACGACTCATATACTTGGCTAGCCTCTCAAATAGACATCATTCATATTGTCCCGCGCGATGCCGAGAAATGTCTAAACTATCAGCGATATACAAATCTTTTGGCTGATCAATGATTAAAAATTGTATCAGACGAATTAATTATCTGCTCTTAAAGGTGACTGTCCTTCATTAGATCTTATGAAAATCGGACGTTACAAAAGCACAAATAATAGCGAAATGCCACGTCCCTTGAAGACTTCTAACAGCAGCAACAATTAAAATGATTAACCAGAAAGGAAAATAACGATATAATCAAGATGTTGACATTCCACACGACTTTAAACAAAATATTAGGAATGAAACCACCATCAATTCTAGAAAGAACGATAAGAGTTAGTGAACTTGAGAAACCCATTTTCCTAAAAACTGTTTTAATAGAGAGTTTATAAGTTTCACCTGGTAGTAACATTAACTGTGTGATCAATGAATTCCGATGTTTCCTGTACGGATTCGGTTAATCATATCATTACCATCTCTCGATTTAACTAAATTTATAGTTAATCCAATACAACTATTATGGGTTAAAGCTAATAAAAATAGATTTGTATCAATTTTTAAATGTATAAAATGTCAAGGATAAGAAGTTGATACATCTCATATGTTGGAATTATTTCCTGGAAACAAGATTCTTTTTAAAACTGTAGTTATTAACAGATTGGATTTCTTCATCATTAGATTTCGCCTCAGTGTTTTCTCATAAACTCTGCAGATATCTTGTTCTATCGCAAAATTAGTCCGTGACAAACAAAACAACTTCTATATTCTTTAATCTGTTTTATGGAAGAAATGTACTCAGTATGGATTTGATAAATATTGTTGCTGGCGATCCGATTTCGATAGGTTGAAACTGTGAAAAGCTCCGTGTAGTGACTTATAGTCTGTCAGTTAAATTTACATTGTTGTTTTTTGTAAGTACACCCACTAAATCGCTAAAAAACAGCATAGTATGAATAAAAAATGCCCCAACTTAATAAAAACGAACATTTTCTATGAAAATGTTTATATTACTAAGAGAAAAGATCAAAGTAGTTTTTAATTATTTTTTAAATATTTTAATCCCTTCTAACATGTTCGAAATTTTGGCAGAAAATCTTGTTTTGATTTGAGTTAGCGGGTAACCAAAACGTTACCACTGTTTACAATGAATGATTACATCACCCACATTTTTTCCGGTAACAAACACATTAATTTGAAAATTCTCGCAAAAATCAAACAATTGTCGGATTTTAATAAAACTCATTCACAAATGAATGAAATTATTTTTGAAATTTTTATTTTTTAAAAATCTTAGAAAAATTGTTTTCCTCTGTTGTCCCACCTCCACGTAAATCCATGAAATTTTAATAAATTTTTATTTTTTGTGGTCTATGGTTTTATTAGTTAAACGCAGGACTCATTGGGGAATATAAATCATTTTTTTTTTTTTAATGTGGCCTCTGTACCCGAAAATCTGTTCCGAAGTGTAAGATAAAGAATGCAATAAAACTCTGATATTATTTAATTTGATAAGCTTTTAATTGCTTGAATAAATAATAAAAATTAGGGACATTATAGTTTGAAAAAAGTTTTTTTTTTGATTACTAATTAAATTTTAAAAGAATTGTTTCCATTTTTATTTTTAATTGTAATAATTTATAATTAAAAACATTTTTAAAAATTCTTCAAAGATTTGTTGTGGTTAGATTTTTAAGTTAATGATTGAAGATTATATTGTCTATCGAAAATTGAAAAATTTAATACAAATCGTTTGGTCTTCATAATTTAAAAATAATTTTTTTTGTGTATCTAAAGTTCTTTTTGTATGGTAATTTCTATGTGCAAATTAAAATGCCAGAGTTTCCTTCCTTACCCGAAAAGATATGTACAATTTTGTCACATATAAACGCCATACGCTTTTATCTCTAATCAATAACCTTTCAACACGTTTTTGATATACGGCAGACAGGTCAAAAAGTTAAAATCGGTGATTAAGAAATAGTTTTATTCTAAATTTCACTCTATAAATAATTAATACTTGTGTAAATCAGATTAATTTAACATAAAATTTGCTATTTTTCAAAAAATAATGTGTCACAGATGTATATTTTATTTTTGCAAGATTTTTAAAACCGAGAATTAACCTTTGTTTAAAAATCTGTCAATTGTTAAAAAATGGCGGCAAAATTCAAAAATTGAAAAAAAAATCTCAAACTTTTATATTCAAATAAATCTAATTTCTGGTCGAAATAAACCATAGTATTTTGCTTACTGGAAATAGTAAATTTAATCATTTAGGTTTCAATTAAAACTAAAATAAAAGTTTCAAGAAGACTCTTTCATTTTTAAAAATTCCGTTTAAAAGTTAGATATCGAAAATGATTGGCGATACCTATTTTAATGAGATAGCTAACGTAAAATACTGCGACTGGGAATTGTCTGTTAAAAAATAAAGTCTAATAAACTAATAGTAAATAATATCGAATCGATTTTTTTTGTGTAATGCGAAATCAACCACATATTTACAAGTGTCACTGACCAATTGATAGAGGGCGCTTCAGATAGAGAATGAGTTAAGACACTTACATGACGATGTCGTTCCCCAATCAAAACATTCTGAAACATCTTTTGCGTTCAGACAAAAGTAACATTTGAAGATAAAAACCGCAAAAATTTAGAATATTTTGGTTATAGGAAAAAATTCAGTTTATTGTCCTTTTAATCAGCGGTAAACTGCTCTTTTCACATAAACCCCAAAATTTAAATCAGAATCATTAAAAGATATATTTTGGAAATAAATTTTTAGATTGATTTCATGTAACCTTTTAAACACTAAATCATTCTTATTTACATTTTCATCCTTACTAAATAAATCAATATCGTCTAAATACACAAATAGATAGTTTCTCAATAGTAATATATTCTCTCTATAATGAATTGTGATATTGATATCGCATTTTAAATTTAAATGGCATATATTCCCATATTCCGAAAAGTGTTTACATAATTTGCATTGTCCTCATCTTTATTATTATGGCTAAGTGGATAAAAATATTAATGAAGTAATCCAGTTCAATACCTGGCTACAGCAGAGGTGATGAAAAACCTGGAAAATTGAGTTGCTAAATGAAAATAATTTAAACTGAGATATTCAGAAAAGACGTGGAACTAAAACAATTTACCTCAGTGGACGAAGGCGGGAGCCTACAACGACTGAAACGTCGTAAATATGACAAAAATGAAGTCAATAGTTTGAACAGTGTAAATAGTGTAAATGGTTATAATATATAATCTCAGAAATATAGACAGAAATTCCGAAAGGTGTTGTTACTTCTGTTTTCAGGCATTATCAGGGCGTAATTTTATCTGGTGAGAAGCTGAAGTTTTTTTTTTTTTTTTTTTTTTTTCTTAATAACAATTTTTGTTGGCAAAGACCAGGAGTACATGAGTCTGTATTTGGTGCAGGATATCGATCACTTCTATTAAAAATGCTATTCAGCCCACGATGATCACCGCAGGATTGATAATGAGCGTCAGGTTAAGAAACAAAATGAAAACTCTTAGAAAAGCAGGGAACTCCGAAATTTGGAGGCTCTTTTAAATTAGATTTTCTGAAGAATTTTTTCTGCTTTTGTTGAAAACTGGAGCATGGCTTCCTGTACCTAAACTTCACGAATATGTGTTCGTTCCATAAAGTAAAATTTTCGTATATTCTTATGATGTCATTGACAAAATGGAAAAAGACCAGCGTTGGTTGCCAATTAAATTAATTAAACACGGAGTCACATTTGAATTAATCTTTCATTCTGTAATATTATCTTGAATTATTTTAAAAGTCTATTGCTAAACCAAAGTTGTTTCAAAAAACCAAAGCCCAATCAATGATCGAGAGAGAAACAGATTTTTGACACAAGGAATTTCAGTGTTCAGATTGACTTAACCATGATATTTTATTTTTTTATTTTCTCACCATTGGTAGTTGAGATTATAAAGAACAATTATTTGGTTAGAAAAACAGTTAATAATATAGAAATCGTTGAGAGTTGGGGGGTGGCTAATATTTGATACTTTTCTTTGCTTCTTAACTCAAATTCATCAAAGTTTATATTTTCTTGCTTTAACAGCGTAAAAATGTGAGTTTTCCGAATTTTGCGTATTTACTATTTACAAGTCTCTCTTTTTTCTCTCGCAATTATAATAAAAAGTTTTATTTAATATTGTTTAAAATAAAATCAATAAAATAAGATGACCTCAGGATTCGACTCACTTCCAAAAGTCAATATTTTAAAGATCCAGCATCAGAATTGATTTTGGAAGTAATTTTTTTATATAATCGTGTCGCCCCAAGCAAAGCATTTTACTGCCACTGTTGTGCAGGGGGTTACATAGGAGGAATGTTATGAGAAGGAATGAGAGGTTGCAGAGGGTGTCAGGGAGAGAGTAGGAGAAGGAAGAGAATATTGATAAGATTGGGGTTGACGAAAAAAAAGCAATAGAGAGAGGATGTAAGTTAGTGAGACAGGTGATGACTATTGACTTTACATTTAAATTCTTGGAGATTATAGCTGCCGGGAAAGCAAGTATGCGGAAGGGAATTCCACAGACGGAAAGTGCGAGAAAAGAAGCTGATGGAGTAGAATTTGCGTTTACAATTTATTGGTTTCACAGTAAAAGGATGGGACCTAGTTGCTAATCTTGTGGCTCGAGGAAATTCGTATATAGGGGGTACCAGCGAGCTAAGTTCATCGGAGCAGAAGCCGTGAAAGTATTTGTAGAATAGACACAGGGAAGCCACACTGCGTCGGTGAGAAAGCGACTGTATCCTAACTGCCAAGTCGGGATCGATCACATTATAGATTCTCCGTTGGATTTGGTCGAGGACACCTGTGGATAGCAGGAGCACCCAACCAGATATGGCAGCAATATTCAATGCACGGGCGGATGGTGGGGTGGAAAACTTTTCAGTTCCTCTTCGTAGATTGCCGATTTCACCCTCACCAACACATAACTTCGCCAGTTTCGCCAAGAAGTCGTTTTCAGCCCGACTATACCAGGGTTTGTTATTGGAGGCCTCAGCTTGAACAACATAAGGTATGCAGATGATACAGTGCTGATTGCAGACACGGAAAGAAAACTACAAGACCCCCTACAGAAGGTAGCTGTGGAGAGTGACAAAAAAGGACTACAAATAAACTGCAAGAGAACTGAATGCATGGTCATCAGCAAAAAGAGCAACCCAAAATGCCAAATACAGGTAGGGGATACTAGAATCAAGCAAGTTCAAAAATTTAAATACCTAGGAAATGTTCTCACAGGAGATGGAAAGTGCGACACAGATATCCGAAGGTGAATTGGCATGGCAAAGGACGCGTTCCAGAAGCTGAGTAAAGTACTAACACACATGAAAATCTCACTAGAAACAAAGAAAAGAGTGCTGGATTGCTATTTTATGTCAGTTCTTCATGCTGGACAATATCATCAAATATAAGGACAAAACTGGAAGCAGCGGAAATGTTGTTCTACAGAAGGATGCTGCGGATATCGTGGCCCGAGCATGCGAGCAACAATGAGGTGTTGGAAAGAATGGCAACGAAAAGGAAATTAATAGTGAGCATCAGGAAGAGACAACTGAAGTTCCTGGGACAGCAATGAGGAAGGAGGGCTTGGAGAACTGGATACTGACAGGCCAGATGGAAGGAAAAAGAGACAGAGGAAGACAGCGGATAACATATTTGAAGAGTCTGATTAGGTGGATGGCGGAACGGGGGTTGCGAGGTGTAACAGGAGAAAACATACTAAGAGCCACCAGGGATAGGGAGACGTGGAGAACTATTATCGCCTACGTCCTGAAGGGATAGAGCACATAGAAGAAGAAGAATATAAATGAGACACAGCCTCCCTCTCTTTCGCTGAGTATGCTGTAACGACGACCCACACTAGGACCTTGCTTCAGCCCCTGGTGATATCTTTCTCCTCAGTGACTTTCTCTCTCTCTCTCTCTCTCTCTCTCTCTCTCTCTCACACACACACACACACACACACACACACACACACACACACACACGTGTACTCCCACCCCAATTCTTAACCTTTAATATCTTCTTTCTTTTGAAATACACACTAACGTATTTTCTATCTCTTCTCACTCTTCTTCTAATTTATGTGCCGTGTCCCTTCAGGACGTAGGTGATCATGGACTTTCACTTGCCTCTATCTCTTGACGTTCTTGACATTTCTACTCTTGATATCTTTTTCCCAGATCCCGTTTTGCCATTCTCTTGCTCAAGCCCATCAAGTAGGTCTCGCTCTGATTTCCCCAGTCTCTCTTGCCTTCTATTTGTCCTGTGAGTACTAGATCCTTCCATTTCCATGTGGAACATTTCGGTTGCCAGGTGTTTTCGGTGCTGCAGAAAGATCCACGGTTTGACTTTGAGTTTATTTTGGCTCGGATCTCAAAGAAACAATCTGGATCGTTTCCAAAAAAGAATTGTCGACCCTGTGGTCGATTGAATAAAAACCAGTGGCAAAGGATCACTTAGTTTCCTTTGATCAGTTAATACAAAAATATACACACTTAGTTTAATAGAGGCCCACTGAGAAATTGGGCATTATAAAATTTCTTAGGAAGGACACCACGTGTGACAGGTTAAAAAAAACGAGGACAATATAGCCATGTGCTACAAATAATGACCTCTTTTCGAAGTTCCTCGGAGGTTAATGAAGGTTAATTAAGTCTCGTTGTGCATTACAGATAAAGGCATTACATTGAATCTTACATAAAAAATTACATTACGTCACTTACTGTTCTCGTCAATGTATGTGTGCGTGTGAGTGAGAGAGAGAGAGAGAGAGAGAGAGAGTGTGTGTGTGTGTGTGTGTGTGTGTGTGTGTGTGTGCACAAACTCTGGCCCTCATCCGAACGTAGACCTTACATTCTCGATGGCTATGTGTGAGAGAGAATCCCTCTTCCTATGTAGGGGTCTGTTATATGGTTCTGCCTCACTCGTGCATGTTAGGTGCAGCTTGGGGGATTAGGTGGTTCTTCACTCGGTGGCTAGGCGGTTACCTCAGTTTACCCTTGTATTTGGCTTTTCCGAAGGACGCCGAGCGCAAACTCTATTCTGGCCTCATCATTCCAACATTATCTGGAATGAAACACGTACTAAAAATGCAACCGAGATTTAAAGAAAGACGTAGAGTGGCCGACAATGTTCTAATGAACGACAAGGAAATTAGTCAAAATAATGCAATATATAGTAGTAGGTACTGCCAAATAAAAGCGATACCTAAGGTTTAACAAGCATTTTTTAATGAAAAATATTTCAAGCAAATAGATTAAATTTAATATTTCCAATAAGCAAACTCGTTTGCTATATTTCAAAACATATTTAAATTGATTGCGATGTTTTTTTTCAAATTTCTAAAAAATCATGCATATTTACTAATCTGTCAACAAAACACAATTCTCTTTATTTAAAAAAAATCTTTCAAAAATAAAAAATAATATTCTGAAACATTATTTGAGACAGATTGAGTAATTTAATGTTTAATTCACCTGAATTGAAATAAATATTACTTACTTTTAGTTTAAAATAAATTTAAAAAAAACTTTTTTTTCACGAAAGTGGATGTTTTATGAAGTGTTAACAACTGTCGATAAACTTACGTTTGCAAATTCTTTCAAGGGAGACATACCTCAAGCAATTACTTGACGAATATAACGGAAACATCTTTTTAATATATTTTTAGTTACCTAACAATCTTCAAAATTTATGAAAATATTCTAAATACTAGAATACTTTATTGAATTTCAGGTCCTTTAGTTTTATAGTATTACTTTAGTTTTATAGTATTACTTTAGTTTTATAGTATTACTTTAGTTTTATACACGAAGACAGTTGCTGAGGAAATGTTAGAAAATTAATAAATTTTAAATATACTACAGTTATCTTTTTAATTTCTGATAATGTCGTGTGCGGATGTTCGTATTTACCCAACTTGGCACGTTTATACACACACACGCACGCGCACGCACGCACGCACTCACGTAAAAAAAATAAATAAATAAAAATAAAGCTCTTTATAAATAAAATACTTGGGTTCGCTAAATTGTAGTAAGCTTTTCCGTTCATGATTGGTAAATATAGTTTTTATTTTATAACAATATCTCATAAAAGTTACAGATTAATAGAATATTAAAAACAATTAAAACTTTATAAATTACTCTAATTAAAATTTAAAAAATGAAAACAATTCTTGTAAAAATTCATTGTTCATCAAAATTGATATTATGGAAACTATTTTCTTAAGACAATAGTGTGCATAATATATCTTATTCTTAAAAGTAATTGAAAGCATTTATAACTAAATAATGTCTTAATTTTATTGAATTTTCAATTTAAGATTCAGAGCAGATTTTCTGTAACTGGGGGTTCTGCTTTACAAATAAATAAATAAATAAATAATAAATGATGATTTAAATTCTCTGAGAACGTGTTTGTAACAAATATAAACATTAAGCCTAGGCACCTACACTAATTTTCGGTATCTAAATTTTAAATTGAATTTTTAAAAATAAAAATTTTTCTTGAAACTTTTATTTTAGTTTTAATTGAAAGCTTAATGATTAAATTTACTATTTCCAGTAAGCAAAATAATCTGGTGTATTTCAAACAAATTATATTGATTGGAATCTAACATTTTGAGATTTTTTTTTAATCTTTCAATTTTTAAGGTCATTTTTAAGCGATCGACACATTCGTAAACAAAAGTTAATTATCGGTTTTAAAAATCTTGTAAAAATAACATATACATCTGTGATACATTATTTTTGAAAAATTAGCAACTTTTACGTTAAATTAATCTGATTTACACACGTATTACTTATGTATAGCATGAAATTTAGAATAAAACTATTTCTTAATCACAGAGTTGAACTTTTTAACCGATCCGCCGTATATTAAACGTGTTGGCAGGTTTTCAGATTAGAGATAAGATAAGTGTATGGCGATCGCAAGTGACAAAATTGTACAATTTTTTTTTGGTTAAGGGAAGGAAAGTCTGACCTTTTAATTTTTACATAGAAATTACCGTAAAACAAAAATAAACTTCAAATAAACAAACGAAAAAAAAATTAAAAATTATTTTAAAAATAGGGAGACCAAACGATTTGTATTAAACTTTTTAATTTTCGATTACTATAATCTTTGCTTAATTAAATTTTAAACTAACCCTAACAAATCTTTGAAGTATTTTAAAAATATTTTTGAAGCTTTATAAATTATTATAAAAAATAAAAAAGGGAAACAATTCTTTTAAAATTTCATTAGTAAGCGAAATTTTTTTTCTTCAGACTATAATGTCCTTAATATTTATTCAAGCAATTAAAAGCTTATCAAATTAAAGAATGTCATAGTTATATTGCGTTTTTCATTTTACTGTTGGGAGCAGATTTTCGAATAAGGGAGCCAAATGGTTGAAAAATATACTAGATGATTTACATTCCCTAATGAATCCTGCGTTTAACTAATAAAACCATTTATCGCAACAAAATCTAATTTCTTAAAATTTCGTGAATTTAATGTGGATAGGCGGGCGAGGTTTAACGGATGTAAAATAATATTTTTACTAAGATTTTTTTAAAATAATAATTTCATTCATTTGGAAATAAGTTCTGAAAGTTTCATTAAAATCCGACAATTATTTGATTTCTGCAAGAATTTCCAAATTAATCTGTTTGTTCTCGGAAAAAAACTGAGTTATGTAATATTACATTTTCCATTGTAAACTCTCGTAACAATTTGGTTACCCGCTAACTCAAATAGAAACAAGATTTTTTATCAAAATTTCGAATGTGTTAAAAGGGATTAAAAAATTCTAAAAATTAAAAAAATACTTTGATCTTTCCTCTTAATAATAATACAGACATCCTGATGAAAAAAGTTCCTTTTTATTAAGTTTAGGTCCTTTTTTATTTATACTATGCTGTTTTTAGCGATTTAGTGGAGGTACCTAAAGGTACCCCCAAAGGTTCGCTAAAAATGAACATACGTGATAAAATAACGCCCCAAACTTAAAAAGTCTTACCGTCAAAGTTTTGTTATTTTTACGATAACAGACCAAAGAAATGTTTTTTATTAGAAATAAACAAATATAATTTGTTTATTTCTTTTAAAATTTTGGCTAAAATGTATTTCTTGCGTTGACGGGTAATTATAAATTACTATGGAAAGCGGAGCGTCTTTTTGCAGAGGAAAACATTGATTTGAAAATTCTTGCAAAAATAAATTAATTGTAGGATTTTAATGAAACTTTCAGGATTTATTAACAATTGAATAGAATTAGATTAGAAATATTTTGTTTTTAGAAAATCTTTGCAATTATTATTTTTTTTTTTTTTACATCTGTTTCCCCTCACTTATTCAACTTTAAGAAATTTCGATAAATTCATTTTTAACTGAACCACATTTAAATAATCTGTTCGAAAAAACTCGTTAAAACTGACAATAATAAGAAATATTGTCATTCAATATTTTTGTGGACGTCTCGCCGTCAAGTAATGAGTTTTTAATTGGTTCGTCTCGGTGATCTTGATGACTAGGGAGAGATGAAGGTCGATCGTCGCCGGGTCCTCTACTCACCTACCTTTGAGGCATACTAAGATATAAGGTGCTTCGCCACGGGGGAATCTCTAAAGATCAAATAACTGATGAAATTTTATCAAAAAGCCTCATCATATTTTGACTGATTTCATTCTTTCTTGTCCACCTAATATAATTAACCTTTCAAAGAAAAAAAATCCTGTTTCACTGATTTTCATCACATCCCCGGGCGATCTTTCTAAAAGAAGAACGATTCGCACTGTTTACTAACGGTCGTAGAATGACGGTCGGTGTAAAGTAGATAAAAGCAACTAAGATTAAGATGAAAAAAACCCAAAAAACAAAACAAAAAAAAAAAAAACACACAAAAAACAAACAAAAAAACAAAAACAAAATAAACAAAACAAAAAACAAAACAAGAAACAATAACAAATTAATCATGGTTGATAATGTTTCATCTGCTAAAAACATTCACGACAATATTCCTGCTACTACTGATACAACAAGATAAAAAGCAAGTGAAATTAAGATGAAAAATGTATAATATAATATTACCACACATTTAGGATATTTTTATTTTATTGAGAAATAGTTCTTTACTCATCTTCTTGAATGCAACGAACCTCTTAGAGATGTGAGAGATCATAGCTCCCCACAACTTCCAATCCTTTGTACCTTTAAGTAATGTTTATCCCCTTACAATTCTTCCCCGCCCGCATCCGTTAGCAAGAGATCGTTACTCGATGTTTTCCCCTCTGCTCCTCTTACCTTCAATATTCAAAATCTACAAACCCTCTTTCCTCATCAAGTGTCCCAAAAATTTCAACTGTTTCTTTCAGAGTGGAATTATCCTTTTTGTTCCCATTTTATTTAAGACCTCCGCATATTCCGTCCATGACATCCTTAGCATCCATTTGTAGAACAGAATTTTAGTTGCCTCAAGTCTATTCTTCATCTGCGAGGAAATTGTCCAGCCTTAACTGCCATTTGGGATATATATATATATATATATATATATATATATATATATATATATATATATATATATATATATATATAAAGTAAGCATGAGGAGAGAAAAAAGAAAAAATTTTTTCGTCCAAAACATTAATTTAAAACAGTGCTCGATATATGTTGTATAGAGCAGTGAAAAATGCTACAGAAAAATCGATGTAATAAATCCTTAAAATAAGATCTAATGCCCGCAAAAATATCTAAATAAATAAAATATATAAAAAAATAAAAGAAATAAGATTCCAAACGATAATTTATAGAAAAAAGAAGATAAAAAAAACCACCCTCTAAACTTAAAATTAAGATTAAACATACAACTTTATACAAAAACTGATAAAACGCTAATTTGCATTTACTTCCCCAAAAATACAAATTTAGATTACTTGAAATAACTTCGCCTAAATACAATTATACTCCAAACTTGAATAAAAGGAAAAAGAAGAAAAAAGAGGAAAAGAAGGAGTAGAAAGAAAAAGAAGGTAGAAAGAGGAGAAGAGGGGTATATATATATATATATATTACCGAAAAAATCTAAATTGGAAAGAAAAAACACCCCACCCCTATCACGTCTATGAAAACCTAGACACAGGATCAAAGTAAATACATGAATTAGGTCCACTAACAGCAGACATCAACCAATTAAATGATAGCCAACCATAAAAATGACCACTCAACATCACCCTCTTAGAAATCCTAACCAAAAGATATACCCATTTATTTCCTCTGAAGAAGTGTTTAAATCCAAACACTGAAACAAACATATGATTGTAGGGAAGAGGACATATATAGAAGAAATTATGTACATGTTCTAAGACATAATATATATATATATATATATATATATATATATATATATATATATATATATTGTATCCCGGAGGGTGGGAAACAGAAAAAATAGTGCAAGAAATAACTCTTAACACTGAGTGTATATAAACAGAGATTTATTATACGTTAGTACGATAAACCAAATACAAGTACACACACGAACAGTTAACACGAATAACACTTATGAAGGCAATGTCTCTGTATAGGACGTATGCGTCCGTCTTGAGAAGAAATCTTCCGTCTAGTGACGTTTAACTCACGTCTAAGGTCGATGGCTGTCGACTCTCGTATAATAACGGATAATCTTAATCACTCCCATGTAATGACGTAGACTCTCGTATAGTCACGAACACACTATCTCTCTGATACTCTCTCTCTCTCTAGTGCTATCCTGTTGTTCGTTCCCGTCGCGGTCTTTTATGACCCGGGCCATACCCATTGCGGGGTAGGACCAGGATATTCCTCTACAACAATCTCTCCATCTTAATAACCAAAACTGTTTGGGTTCGATTCCTGGTAGTGGATGCGCACTGCTGAAGAGTCCCACATATAGGACGAAACAGCTGTCCAGTGCTTTCTGCATTCTGTTGAGGTCGAATAAAAAGCTCGATGAATTACTTAATAATTGTTCAAATCCTCTTACTACTTCAATCATATATATATATATATATATATATATATATATATATATCATTTCACCCCAAGCAAGGTGGGACCGCCACTAGTGCACAAGGGGTCACAGCGAGAGAAAAGACTGGGTAAAACATGAAAAGAATAAATGATGGATAGGATTCAAGAATGTGGCGATTGACGTTGCATTTACATTTTTAGAGCTATCAGGGAAGTAAGTAAACGGAAGAGAGTTCCCCAGGCAGGAAGTGCGAGAGAAAGAAACTGTTGGAGTAGAAGTGGGAGTTACATTTAACCATTTCAGTAATAAAAGGGCGAAACCTAGATGCCAATCTAGTGGCACACTTAAGTTCATAAGGTTGGTTGGTTGTTTTATTTTTATGGCAAATCAACCTCAGTGGGTCATTTATTGCCAGCTAAATTTTATTTATTTATTGCTGGTAATACCTTTTCCTTTCAACAATTTATTGTTGTTTATGTAAGTTTTTGTGTCTAGAAATACTTTTTTCTTTTCGAGTATCAAGATTCATTAGGATTTGTTTTTAAGGACAGGGTCCCCAAGTCCTACCCTTGTTATTTAACCCATAACTGGAGGGAAGGGACGGATACCTTTCCCAAGGCTACCAGTGCTTAAGTGAACGCAGGGTATTCAACTGGAATTCGAACTAGGCTGACTGATTTCTCTTTCTGAGCCGATATCCATCTGGTATTCCGAAGCGGTCACCCATCTAAGTACTGACCAGGCCCAACGTTGCTTAACTTCGGTGATCGAGCGAGAACCGGTGTATTCATTGTGATAGACCGTAAGCCCAAGTTCATAAGGACGGGGTACTAAGGGAAAAAAGCTAGTCAGAGCAGTTGGCATGAAAATATTTGTAGGAAAGACAGAGGGAAGCCACGTCACGTCAGTGAAAAAGGGACTGAAGTCTAGATGCCACCAAGTTAGGATCCATTATATATATATATATATATATATATATATATATATATATATATATATATATATATATAATTTCTTTTTCCCTGTAGAATAACGTATAGGACTTAAAACTCGCTGCTGAAGTTTTATAACATTGTTGCACGGCTGTGCTGGCTATTTTAAGAAAAATAGGAAATAGCCATTTTGGTTTCCATGGGACACTCTGCAGTACAGACTAAGCCAACGTAATATTTATCTCTATATAAATTTCTAGAAATTACGTCCGTCCGTTACACTCTTTAAATTAGCCTTTTATTAACCAATCAAAATCAAATTTAGCGGAGAAGCACAAACAGGTAAGGGGATAGAAAGTACGGTTGGTTTTACTAGGAGGCATAGCTTAGTACAATAAATTTTCATTCATTTTGAGGGAAAAATTATGTTTTGTTATTTAGCATACGAATTACTTCACTATTTTAAAAACGATTTGATGATTAAAATAAAGAAATACTTTTTGAAAAATAAAAATCCAATATCGTTTTTGCATATCTTTTCTTTTAAGTTTTTATATTTCATCGATTGGTTTTTAAAGTTAAACAAAACGCAGTTTGTAAATCTCGTAATAAATGTTAGTAATAACGTCAATATACTAAATACTAGGTTCCTCCACTAATTCAATAGTAAAAGCAGCATAGCATGATTTAAAAAGGCCCCAAACTGAATAAAAACAAAGTTTTATTGTCAGAATGTTTACGTTATTAAGAGGAAATTATTTTTAAAAAATTAATCCTTTATAACATGTTCGAAATTTTGGTTAAAAATCATTTTTTTTTTGGCTTTGTTTTTTGTGCACTAAATATTTTTATTTAAATATTTAAATATTTAAATATTTTTATTTAAATATTTAAATATTTTATTTAAATATTTTTACTATTGTTATTTTAGCGCTGTTTTTCAGATGACAAAAAAAAAATTAATTTGGAAATTCTTGCAAAAATCAAATATTTGTCTAATTTTAATGCAACTTTCATGACTTATTAAAAAATGAATGAAGTTGCTTTTAAAATTATTATTTTTAGAAAATCTTGTTAAAAAATATACTTTTTTTTAATATCTGTTACCCACCTACAATTAATTTCATGAAATTTCTAGAAATTCAAAACTGTCCGCAAACTTTGTTTTATTAGTTAAGGACTTCTTTGGGCAATGTAATTGTTTTTTTGTTTGTTTTAATGAGTAACTGCTTTCCTGAAAATCTCCTCTGAATAGTAAAATAAAAATTGCAATAAAACTACACCATATTTTCTTATTTAGATAAGCTTTTTATTGCCTTTATAAATAATCTATATTAAAGATCTCATAGTCTGAAGAAAAAAAAAAACAGTTCGATGAATTATGAATTTTTACAAGAATTGTTTTCATTTTTTCTTTGGTAATTATGATAATTTATAAAGTTTCAACCAGTCACTCTGTATTCGGCTATTAAGTAAAGACTATATTTACTAATCGAAAATTGGGAAGCTTAATACAGATCATTTCACGCTAAGATTTTAAAAATAATCTTTATGTTTTTCATGTAGAATTGTCCATTTTTTAAAAGTATGGGATCTTATAAGTAGCATATCATTAAAAGGTCACATGTTTCAAGGGTTGTTACATTTAAGAAACGTTCACATAGGTTTCATAAATTTATTGTCAATTCTGGTCCATTATACTTAGCTTGTCAACACATCTGGTTGCTATCAATCACTTCACAAGTCAAAAATAAGACCTCTGTCATTAAGAAATACTTACAACCAAATTTCATGCTGTAAGCAAGTAATGGTATTTACGCATAATTAAATGCAACGAATTCAAATGTAATTTGAACTCCTAAACTTCCTAGACATAACTTTAGACCTAATGAACAATGTATACCGACCCTGTAGAAAACCTAACCTTCATATATTCACCATAAGTCAAACCATCCTCCTTCTACAGTTAAACAAATACCCCTTCACCATTGAAAAAGATCAGTAGAAATTCCACAAACAAAAAATATTCTATGAAGATAGCAAATTTTATAAGGCTTTGAAAGAAAATGGCTACAAATGCTTCGATATTAAATATAATAATAACAATGAAAGAATAAATTGTGAAAGAAATCGTAGTAGAAAAATCATTTGGTATGCACTCCACTTTTAACCAAATGGTTAGAAATAATTTAGGATGCAAATTTCTCCAACTAATCGAAAAACACTTTATACAAAATAATAAACTTGGCAATTTTTCTTTAAATTAAAACACCTTAAAATTAGGATATTGTTGTAATGATAATTTGGAAAGAACCATAAAAAACATAAAAATACTAAACAAAGATTAAGACCATGAACAAAAAGGATAAAACAAATAAAATAAAAATAAGTAAAAATAAGTAAAGATTTTGTAATTGTAAAGTTCCGAAAAATGTCCATTAAATAATAAATGCCTTAATGAGTCTGTAATTTACCAATGCTGTATCTCATCGATAGAGAATCCATATATTAAAAACATTCACATAGACAATACAAAGAATAAATTTAAGCTAAGGTGGAGCCAGCACCTTTATTCCTTTAAGAATAAAAATTGCAGAAACCATACTTCTTTAGCTACATGGTAGTAGTCGAATATAAAAAAGATGAAACAGCGAAAAACTCGATACCCTTTTAGCACGGACATGTTAAGAATAAATATATGACCCTGTAATTTGAGAACCTAACCAGAAGCTATTTGTGGCTTGTAAGTCAAAAATCCCTTCACTTGGGAAAAAACTTCCGTTAGTCACCCCAAAAATGATCGCTTGAAAATCGAAATAGTAAAAATATAATTCCGAAACATGGGGAATTCTGTATCGCGAAAATATGAAATTAATTATATTATAATAATATTGAGCTCTACTTTTGCATTGAGCACTGTAAAATTAAAAATAAACGTTAAATTTCTTATTGTCTTTTCTTTACATAATTGTATATTTTAAAATTGTTCATAACATTATTAATTATTGGCCAATTTTCATAACACCTGTTTTATTTTAAACATCAAAATGGTAGATGTGGTGTAATGGATATCGGCTTGGAACAAGAAATCGGAGAGCCGAGTTCGAATTCCTTTCATTCCCTTACGCGCAAATACCTTTTGGAAAGGTATTAATTTATATCTTCTCCCTCTAGGTATGTGTTGAAAAGTAGGATAGATTTGGTTTTATAGCCTTGGTTGCCAACCGGTCTACTGCAGAAAGTAATGGCAACTTAGTGCGTGAAAATCTTTTGCCTAGTCAGTCATGTCTCTTTCAAGACATGATCATCCAAGCATGTATCATGTATTGCAATTAACTGAATAACTGACAATGGTAGAATTACAGTACAGCAGAACACGTTAAAATTTTATCATTAACATATTTCTTTCCATTCTGGATGTTGAAAGACGACAGCTTCCGCGGATATCTACCATAGATTTCCTACTCATCAGATTGAAATGACAGTGCATGATGTTTTTTGGCATCAACTGAAGCACGAGGTCTGTGAACAATGCGCCACCCTCTCGGCACTTCTCTAACGATCTACCACACTTTGTAACAAGATGTGACATTCATACAGTGTCAGGGGTTGAGCCATTCTGATCTACACTTGTCACTCTGAAATAAAAACAGATGACATTCGGCTACTTTAGGGATAAAAATATATTTGGTTTATGCAAATGTAGTGAAATTAGCAAAGTAAGTAAATTTCAATTTGTGATTACTCCGAATGACACCAAATCGGTCGAGTTTCGATTCCGGCCAGAAGCAAGTGGATGTGTCTAGCCACACTGATAAGCTGTGATACAGCGAAACAGGCTTGTATATGGATGACTAATATATATATATATATATATACCACTTTAAGCTTTATTTTTAGTGGATACTCATATTTAAGTAGAGGTACATTTAATAACACAACACGAAAATATAAATTCCTTGGGGCTAATTTAGTAAATTGGAGAATTAAAACAATTTTTTTAAATTTTTATTTTCAAGTAGATTGTAGTTTTTACATCTTCTAAACTATAATTTATATATATATATATATATATATATATATATATATATATACTGAGCACTAGAGAGGAAAATTTGAAAAAAAAACAGTTACCACTTCGGCGATATATGCATAACTCTTTACCAATGAATTGAGTTCTTTCGGTGACTGGTGTGTGTAGACGCCGCTTATATATAACACGCTAAAATTTCTCTTCTCTAATTTCATTCCGTTTAGTGATTAGCAAATCCGACTGACACCAAATTGGTCGAGTTTGGATCCCGGCCGGAGGCAAGTGGATGTCTCGCCACAGTGATGAGCTGTGATAGAGCGAAACAGGCTTGTATGTCGATGACAAATATATATATGTGTGTATATATATATATATATATATATATATATATATATAGGTAATGATGTAAAATCTGTAAACGGAGAGGATAATGTGTGTGTGTGTGTGTGTGTGTGTGTGTGTGTGTGTGTGTGTGTGTGTGCATATTGAGAATATATATTAGATTTTTCTGGAATGTGGTCTGTGGCTTAGAAAAAATATTTTTATAGAATGAAGCGACAAAGTCAAAATACGCAGTTGGCCTTCTTGCGTCTCACCCAATAGAAAGAAGGAAAATGAATTCTGTTTGCAATGACCGACATCCGATTGCAAGCTTTTGTCAAATCAGTCATAAGGGAATCATTTCAAGAAAATGTCGTGCACCAGCGAAGTATGAAATTGGCGATGACTGCTTGAAACGAAGTTTGCCATTTGAATCGACCCAGAAGCGAAAGAAATGAAAATTTTTTGTTACGAGGTCAGCACGACGAACATGAGAGAAAGAAAAAAGAGTAGGCGGAGTGGGGTGACATCATTTCTGAACAAGGGTGATTCGGACACTGGAAGTTGGTTTACAAGTCGATTGTGTTGTGACTCTTTTCCCCTTTTAATCGAAATATTTGTAACAGGTGTCAGATGTTCAATCACTGTGCGTAGCAGTTGAAGGTTGTGATCGGTGAGTGGAAACTGGTGAATGGAGAGTTGGGGTTGCTAAGGAACAAGATCTGTTGTTAGATATTTAGAAAATATACTTGTGATTTCTTTCTTTCTTACTTTGTTTCACTCGCTCACCTTGAACTTTCTTTCTTTCTTTCTTTCTTTCTTTCACTCATGCGCCTTTTCTATCATTTTTATTTACACTTCTTTCTTCTTTTTTCATTTGTTATCATTTCAATGACTAAAAAGTTAAAATACCACCAAAATACTAAATGACATTACCTAACGGACTTGCCCAAATTGTTAATTTCTCAACCATCTCCCTGTAGCCTCCTCTTTCTCTTTTTCTCTCACTATATCTACCTATTTACATCTCTCTATGCACACACACACACACACACACACACACACACACACACACACACACACACACACACATATATATATCGATGGGTAAGTTTTTAGCACTCATTTCTTCAAAGCACAAAAAATTCAAATGGTTTAATTTAATCAGAACATTAAAAAACAGGAAGACAAGCAGAATATATATATATTCTTCATTTGTAAACAAGTTATTACGCGACCTAGGTTTCTACCATGTGGCTTCTTCAGGCGATTTGCAATAACTAATTTTTCCGTTTAGCGTTTTTTAAAGAACGCTCACGTAACGTTGATTTTTTTTGAACACTAACGTAACGGGGGAATTTTTGAAATCGCAATTTTGAAAATTACAAGAAATTAAAACGTTTTCATCCATGATTGTATGAACCTAATAGAGAGTTCTACAGGCGGGAAGTGCGAGAAAGGAAGCTGATGGAGTAGAAGTGGATGTTGTATTAATTTGATTTAACTGTAAAAGGGCACCAGTCATGTTGCACGAGTAAATTCTTGTGGAGGGGGCAACAGTGAGCTAAGCTCGTCGGAGCAGAAGCCACGAAAATATTTGTATAATAGACAGAGGGAAGCCACATCCCGCTATTGAGAAAGTGACTGGAGTCGAGCTGCCAGGTCGAGACCGATCACGTAACAGATTCTCCTTTGGAGTCTGTCGAGAACCCTGAGATGAATGGCAGGGGTGCCGACCAGATATGACAACAGTCGGATGGCTGATTTGTATATGCTCAAGATGGCCTCAAGCGGGAAAATCTTCCTGGCCCGACACAGTGACCCAACCTTGCTAACAGTAGATTTAGCTATTGATTCAATGTAATGATTCCACTTGAGGTCGGAAGAGAGGATGAGACCGAGGAGGCGCAGTATATTGCTTTCAGGGAGACTCGCTTGGTCCATGCTGATGGAGGGTAGGAGATACAGCCTGTGGTGGTTGACAGATAGAAGCTTCGTTTTAGAAGCATTAAAATTTACAAGCCATTTCTTACCCCAGTTTACTACAAAGTAGAAGTCCTTCTCGAGAACAGCAGCGGGGTTATTTTTGGCCGCATCACCAGATTTCTTACTGTCAAGGAGGTTGTTTATGAAGACCAGAAAGAACGTCGGGCCTAGGATAAAGCCCTGGTGGACACCAGCGTTCGTGTGGTAGGATGTAGAAGCATGCCCGTTCAAGACAACCTTCATTATGCGGTTTGATAGGAAAGATTGGATCAAATCGAGCAAGCGCCTAGTGATACCATAACCCTGTAGCTTGGGCAGAAGGCCAGTTTGCCAAACCCTATCAAAAGCTTTGGAGATATCTAGGGCAACAGCTCGAGCTTCGCCGGACTTATCGATAGCCTAGTATATGTACTCAGTGATGGTTGTCAGCATATCGGCAGTAGACCTGGCAAAGCAGAAGCCATACTGTTTGTCTGAGAATAATTTATGGGTAGTAATATGTTGAACTATTTCAGCATTGATAATAGCCTCGAACACTTTTCCGAAAAATTGGTAGGAGGCTGATAGGGCGATAATTGGATGAGTCCGACGGTTCCCCTGAGTTCTTAAATACAGGAACCACTGAAGAGGACTTCCAGCAGGCAGGAAAACAGGAAATAGAGGGGCAGAAATTATAGAGTTCAGAGAGGACAGAGGAGAGTTCAGGGGCCCATTTCTTCAGGACACTGACTGAGATTCCGTCATCTCCACTCGCCTTATGGGGGTCAAGTTTTGAGATTATCTTAGATAACAGAGAGGGGGTTATGTGAAAATCTTTAGCTGCGCCGCAGTTCTAAGAGGGAAATCAGGTGGGATACTCCAGACGAGTCATATGTGGAATTAGGATGAGAATCTGCGAGCAAAGCACTCGGTCTCGTCCACAGATACCGTGAGGACCTCAAATTTATTGATTAATAGAGGGATGGAGGATTTGCTGTTGTTCAGAACACATTTGCAAAACCGCTAGTAGTCTTTGGAGCCGAATTTATATGCTGCTTCATTCTCTCAGCAGTTTAGCGTCATTCAAGATCCTCTTACACTCATTCCGAACAGAGGCAAATAGACGCCTATTATGATCGGGCGCATAGCTCCGAAATAGCCGGAAGAAGTGGTTCTTGTAGGCAATGGCGATCGAACAGTTGGGATAGAACCAAGGGAGGAATGAGATTTGGGAGAGAACTTCCTGATTGGTATGAAGGCATCAATGCCAGCTCTCACCCAGGAAGAGATCTCAGAGGCGCAGTCTTCAACAGGGAGACTGAACACTTTATCCCAAGGGACGTCGTATATTAAATCGCGAAAGGCATCTCAGTCTGCTCTTTGGTAGCAGTAGAAAATTCTGTTGGTAGGAGGCTCCTGGGCGGAGTGAGAATGAAGAGAGATATCAATAGAAACGACAGCATGATCGGAGTTGTCGAGAGGACAAAGCTGAGAGACTTGGCAGGAGTCAGGTACAAAAGTGAAGCAGCGATATAGTAGAGAAACATGTCCTGAAGGGATACTAGGGAAGCGCGTGGGAAAATTCATCACTCGCATTAGAGATCGAGAAATAGTAAAGTTTATGGCATTAATGCCAGCAGAATCAGTGATAGAGTTTTCTAGCCACTTGACATGGGGGGCCTTAAGATCTCCGAACACAAATATGTTAGCGATGGGTGGGAGGAAGTAGCCGTATCTATATTGCCAGAGATACTGTCTAGCAGGGAGCACTCGGGAGAGGAGGGGGAACGGTACTGAAAGAAAGGATAGCTAACCGATTTGTGAAGTGACAGACGGAGACACATGTATGGGTGTTCATGGAATTCAAGAGATGTCACCCAAACAAGAGGGAGGTGTTCATTGACGAAGACCCCTAGACTATGCATATGAATAGTGGAGTCCTTCCTTAAGAGTGGAAGGTAACCAGGAATCGAGAAGTCAGAGGAAGGAATTGAGGGGTTAAGATTAATCTCACAGAGCGCTAGGGTGTCAGGGGACTTTTCGTGGAGGAAAGATTCCTCGCTACAAAAGTTGATACGAATACCCCGGATGTTCGTAGAGGAAATGTTAAGAGGTTTAAGTGATTATACTTTGTCTTGTTAAGTTTTTTTTTTTTTTTTTTTTTTTTTTTTTTAATTGAGATTTGAGATACGGGTGTTCATATTTGTTGTTGGTGAGGAAAGACCTCGAGCCGAGGAGACAGACGGTCATTGACTACGACATGGAAGGGAACTGGCGCGGGCTGCAGCAAAGTGTAACTTGTGTTTGCCCACCGAAAGCGCTTGCAGGGACACATATCCATGCGTGACATGGCACTGCAAGAAACCTGATATTATGCATCTGTTAATCAGGGCAGCCGCTCTTAACGCTACGCAAGAGTTAACTCTTTTAATTACCAGTCGGAAGTAGCAACCAGAAAACTGCCAACCGGCATCCTCACAATGAAGAGACGTTGCCACCGACCACGCACACCGCAGGAAAACCGCCTAAGTACCAGTACTGAGGTTTGAGAATAATAAGAAGAGAGCCGGAAACCACTTTCTGAACAAGGAACGAAGGATGAGCCTCTATTCCTGTTCACTAGAGGTGGAAAGAGTGTGAACCAGGCGATAGTAGGGTCTATCTGCTCCAATTTGAAAACAAATTAAAAAATAAAGAAATGGATAAAATAGATAAAGATTTACTAAGTTTTAACTTTAGTTAAGGTCCCCGACTGTAACAGAAATTTTTAACAAGTTACAAAAAACAAACAAAAAACATGTGACGGCAAACGTTCAATTATGGATAATAACAGAGACATGAAAGCAAATTTAAGGAAAATAAATATATATATAAAAAAATACAAAGGTACATGAAAATGATTTACATTTAAAGAGTTCAAGCCTAAATGAAACTTAGCGAAAGTTCACGCTGGACACGGACAAAATGGTGGCGTTTTAGAGTGGAGGATAGAAAAATAAGATAATATGTTAATCTCACAACCCACAACTGGAACGGCTAGTAAGGTTAAAATGCTTTACAATTTCAACAGATTTAACTTTATTCAAAACTATACATTAGCTTATGAAAATATCGGAACAAACTCTCACACAAACAAATAAAAAACATATACACACATATACACAAACTTATAAATTCATACACAAAATAGCCAAACAAACCTTACACATACACACAGAAAAACTAATATACACATAAATAATAAAAAATATAAAAATATAAACATTTATATTAATTACATAGAATAAAGTCAACTTGAATTCTCTCAATATGAGAGGAACGCGGAAATAAACACTATCAAAGTATAATCAACACAGAAAGTAAGACTAAAAGTGAATTGGTGACGGGTAAACTAAAACTTCTATTTAACAGGTAATTCAAGTTTATTTTTATGACGGCATTTAAAAATTATATCATTTCTCTGCTTGAATTGCTGACAATTTTTTTTAATTTGATTATTTTTCATTTTTTGACCTACGCATAAGTTATATTATGAAATTATTTTTGAGTTCATTATTTTTAAAAATCTTGGTAAAATTGCTTTTTTTTTTCATCTGTTATCCCCACGCTCCACGTAAGTTCATGAAATTTCAAGAAATTCAATTTTAAAGGCAAAATTGGTTTTATTAGTTAAACGCAAAACTCATTGGGGAATGTAAATCATCTTTTACTTTTTTCAATTATTTGATCCCTTTTACTTTTTCAATTATTTGATCCCTTTTACTTTTTTCAATTATTTGATCCCTTTTACTTTTTCAATTATTTGATCCCTTTTACTTTTTCAATTATTTGATCCCTTTTACTTTTTCAATTATTTGATCCCTTTTACTTTTTCAATTATTTGATCCCTTTTACTTTTTTCAATTATTTGATCCCTTTTACTTTTTCAATTATTTGATCCCTTTTACTTTTTCAATTATTTGATCCCTTTTACTTTTTCAATTATTTGATCCCTTTTACTTTTTCAATTATTTGATCCCTTTTACTTTTTCAATTATTTGATCCCTTTTACTTTTTCAATTATTTGATCCCTTTTACTTTTTCAATTATTTGATCCCTTTTACTTTTTCAATTATTTGATCCCTTTTACTTTTTCAATTATTTGATCCCTTTTACTTTTTCAATTATTTGATCCCTTTTTCCAAAAATTTGCTCCTAATAGTAAAATAAAAATGCAATAAAACTATGACATTATTTAATTAGATAAATTTTTAATTGCTTTAATAAATAATATAAATTAAGGACACCATAGTCTGAATAATAATTTTTTTTTCAATTAATGATGAAATTTGAAAAGAATTTTTCCCCGTATTTTGACATCACATGTCAAATACAGAGAAGAGGTTAGAAAGATCAACACTATTTGTCTATATTTCTGAGATGATGTAGTATTTACAGTATTTACATTATTCGGACTATTGTCCTCATCTTTGTTGCCATTTGTACAACGTTTCAGCCGTTGTACGCCCCGGCCTTCTTCAGGTGCTAGGAATTTCAAACCGAACTCTTTATTACAATCACTGGGGTATATATATTGCGTGAAGCCTTTTTTGGTCGTCATGTGTTATCTCCCTCTAACCCTCTAAGTTACTTGTTCACCACTGCTGTAGCCTGGTATTGAGCTCACAACTCTTTGAGTCAAGTCACTGGAACTAACCAACATCTATATCTACCAGGCCATGAAGGACAAGAACAACTGAATTTTTGGGACTTATAAACCTAATGTTCAGTAACCATATTTTACCAGAGTTCATATTGCAATTTTTTGATGTTAATGGTTTTCTCTAGTATTTTTTACCAGAGCTCATATTGCAATTTTGACATTAATGATTTTTTCTGGTATTTCGTATTACTAGTTCCCTTACTGTATCCATCTCTATGCTAGATAGAGAACACCAATGGAAACTACATAAACGTAAAGAATCAGCACATATGTTAGGCTAAAAAAATCTCCTAATGAATACATTAAGGGAACCAGTAATACGAAATGCCAAAAAAAAAAATCATTAGTGTCAAAATTGCAATATGAGGTCTGGTAAAAAAATACTAGAGAAAACAATTAACATAAAAAAATTTCAATATGAACTCTGGTAAAAAGTGGTTAGTGAACATCAGGTTTATAAGTCCCAGAAATTCAATTGTCCTTGTCCTTAAGGAAACATGAACCAGTAGATATAGACGTTGGTTAGTTCCAGTGACTTGACCCAAAGAGTTTTGAGTTCAATACCAGGCTACAGCAGTGGTGAACAAGTAACTTAGAGGGTTAGAGAGAAATAACTCATGACTACAAAAGGCTTCATGCAGGGAATTGTAATAAAGATTCGGTTCGAAATCCCTAGCACCTAAAGAAGGCCGGAGCGTAGGATGGGTGAAACATCGTACAAATAAATGGCAACAAAGACGAAGACAATAATCAAAATAATGTAAATAGTGTAAAATTGACCCTGAGTTTTAGAAATAATTTTATTCTAAATTTCATGCTACAAATAAGTAATAATTATACAGTATATACATATATTGATATGTAAATCAGTTTGATTTAGCATTAAATTGCTAATTTTTCAAAAATAATGTCACAGAATTTAGAAAGGGCGGTTTGATATTTTAGATGGGGTCAGGAAAAAGAGTGCTTTTGATTATATAATCTTCGTTTCCAGGATCCTGCGAAAATTTCAATATATATACTTTTTTTAAGTAATAAGATAATATGTAGTTCTTGTAAGTATATATACATGTGTGTATGTATGTGCATATATATATATATATATATATATATATATATATATATGTTTGGATATGTAGTTTATGTATCTTCATTGTGGTGACACGTCCTGTCCATCGCTACATTTTGACATTGTATAGTTTACTTCTCACATTTCTACCTGTTTAAGACTCTAACTTGATAACTCCAGGAAAAATTCATAATGATTGTCTTCCAGTTACTTTAATATTCTGATTAAATTAAACCATTTGAATATTTTGTGGTCTAAAGAGATGAGTGGTAACAATTTAACCGTCGAAATAAATTATAGTCTATAACCACTTTAGATAATGTGTTGAGTTTTCCTCTATGTATATCATATTGCTCTGGTTAATATCCATTGAGCTCTCTATATAGATCTCTTTAATATTTCATATTAAATTGATCTTTTTGGATTATCCTCTCCGCTTACGGATCTGACATCATTACCTATATACATATATAGATATTTCAAAATTTGGCAAAAAACTCTTACTGACAAGCGTATATTCTGTCTTTTTACAATTTATAGTTAGTCTTTTCTTCGCGCTTTCCTTTAATTCAGTATTTAGGTATTCTTGTAAATTTCTTCCTGCGTCTGCCATCAGCACAAATACAAACAATAGAAAAGAAGTTAAAAATGCGGTAAAGTCATTAAATGCTAACAATTCCTCGTTATTCAAGCAGAAGTCATAGTAAACACCTGGCTCAGATTTGATTCCCTTTTATAATCTTTTTAACGCTTCCTTCGTCTGTTACTTCATCTGTATCCATTTCAATATCTTCAAAATTCTTTCTCTATTATTGGATTTTATTATTTTAATCTCTTTGAAAATGTCTCAGCATGTTCAATTTTTTGTTGCAATCTCTTTAAATCTGCCAGTCAAATTCTTTATTTCTCTCACTCCTCCTCCTCCTCCTCTCTCTCTCTCTCTCTCTCTCTCTCTCTTCACACAATCACATGCACCGCTCTCTTTCTCTGTCAAATACAGACATACACTTGCACACCGTATACGCCATTTCTTTTTCTTATCTAACTGAGCAAGGAAACAAATTGTATACTCATTTTTAAGTTGATTATCCAGAACCAGTTGAGGCACGCCAAACCAGAATTACTTTTTAATTCAAATTTTCTTAAATTGTAAAACTATTATAACATAAAGAAATTTGCCGTCTTCAAGTCAAAACCTGGTGAGCTCGTTCAGGCTATATATACCACTTGAATAACTTTAATTACGTCGAAAGATTTTTGCTTATTTGCGTACATAAAGAATTATGGTCGCTAGGTGAAGAGCAGTGGAACGGCGCGAGTGAGGTGTAACATTTAAGGAAAAACAGAATAAAATGATATATGAATATAAACTGAAATGGGCTTAATATACAAAATCATTTCTGAAAAGATTTCTGAGCTACTGTCATTTGGGAAGATTTTGGAAAATGCTTACGGCTGAAAAGGGCTTTACTGACTTTAAACCAGCGTTTTATTTGCCGTGAATCAGCTTAGTGGAACGTTGACAGTAAGGTCCCGTGATTACAAGTTTTATTGGAGCTTGCCTCTCCTAGGCAGATAGCCAAGCAGCCTTTTTCCACCACACCTAATATACGTTACAATAGCCTTGTTGATCTTTGCAGATCTCAGTTTTAGTCCGGGGCTTGCGATACATATTCTTATATATTAATTGATATGTTTATCCATATATATATCCATATATATATCCATATATATATCCATATATATAATATATATATCCATATATATATCCATATATATAATATATATATCCATATATATATCCATATATATAATATATATATATCCATATATATATCCATATATATATCCATATATATAATATATATATCCATATATATATCCATATATATATCCATATATATAATATATATATCCATATATATATCCATATATATATCCATATATATAATATATATATCCATATATATCCATATATATATCCATATATATATCCATATATATAATATATATATCCATATATATATCCATATATATATCCATATATATAATATATATATCCATATATATATCCATATATATATCCATATATATAATATATATATCCATATATATATCCATATATATATCCATATATATATCCATATATATAATATATATATCCATATATATATCCATATATATATATCCATATATATATCCATATATATAATATATGTTTATCCATATATTTCAACTGATAAATGTCTAGCGATGCTCATTTCTTTGTCAGCTTTATTACTATCCACTTTGTTAAAAACAGGCGACATTTTCTATTTCACTGATAATTAGAAAATCGTTTGTGAGTTATACAAGCCAGTATACAAAAGAGAAACAAATGGATAAATAATTGTTTTAAACATAGTTTTCGTTTTTCGTTTCTGTTTTTCTCTTTCATTATTTGTCTATATTCTCGGTGTACGATCGAACTCGCTGCCTGATGAAAAAAAAAAGAAGAATTTTAGAGTTTGGCTTTATATATTTAGGTCTAGAAGAAACCATTAGAAAACACGAATAAGCCAAAAAGTATTAAAAATTTTTTTAAACAATGGTTTTGAGATAATGTATGTATCAATAAAATATTATTAATAAATAATGTATGTATCAATAAAATATTATTAATAAATAATACTAAAGATAAAAACCGAATCAAATTTTCAAAACAGAATGAAAGTCATAAACACTGATTGTCCCTGAGCTCAAGTACAGTTTCAACATCGTTAATTGAACCTTAGCTGACATTAAATGAATAGATGTCAAAACGAGAACGCTGCTTCATTGATATCACATGCATCATATGCATCATATTAAGGCGATCGTCTGTATGTGTTCGATCAGAAAGAGGCAGTTCAATTTGAACTGTCCTACAAAACTACAACAATCGGCCTTCAAAGAGACTTGGAACCAACGGAGGGACTGGACGATAATCTAAGTTAAAGAACAAAAAAAAAAATTTATTCAGTAATAAACGAATCCAGAAAATTAAAAAAAATTCAAGTGGGTCAAGAAATGCAAATAAACATTATGCAGCTGCAAAGGAGCTAAAAAAGAAAACAAAAACAAATGCAATGCACCAAATGCAGAGACGAGAGGAAGATAAGCATATTTGTAGTTAATATTATGCCCGTACCAAACAAGTTGATATAGGCAAACATCATACACATTATTGCCATGTAAATGTTTCAATTTGAGCCGTCGTGTGTATTTGACCTGCTATAATTAATTTATCAATGTTTGTGGTCAAAACATATTATTCATCAATTTTCTAACAAGATGATTTTGCCTTGTAAAGGTTTCAATTTGAGGCGTCGTGTGTATTTGACCTGCTATGATTAATTTATAAATGTTTGAGGTCAAAATATATAGTTCATCAATTTTATAACTAACAAGTTGATTTTACCTTGTAAATGTTTCAAGTTGAGCCGTCGTGTATATTTGACCTGCTATGACTAATTTATGAAAGTTTGTGGTCAAAACATATCGTTCAACAATTTTCTAACAAGATGATTTTGCCTTATAAATGTTTCAATTTGAGCTGTCGTGGGTATTTGAACTGCTATGACTAATTTGTAAATGTTTGTGGTCAAAACATATTATTCATCTATTTTCTAACTAACAAGAAGATTTTGCCTTGTAAATGTTTCAATTTGAGCCGTCGTGTGTATTTGACCTGCTATGAATAATTTATAATTGTTTACGTTCTAAACATATTATTCGTCAATTTTCAGACTAATAAGATGATTTTGCATTGTAAAATGTTTTAATTTGAGTCGTTGTGTGTATTTGAGCTGTTATTATTAATTTATAAATGTTTGTAGTCAAAACACATCGTACATCAATTTTCTAAGTAAGAAGATGATTTTGCCTTGTAAATGTTTCAATTTGAGTCGTCGTGTTTATCTGACCTGCTATTATTAATTTAAAAATGTTTGTGGTCAAAACATATCTTTCATCAGTTTTTTAACTATCAAGTTGATTTTACCTTGTAAATGTTTCAACTTGAGCTGTCGTGTGTATTTGACCTGCTATGATTAATATGTAAATGATTGTGGTCAAAACATATTATTCATCAATTTTCTAACTAACAAGATGATTTTGTCGTGTAAATGTTTCAATTTGAGCGGTCGTGTTTATATGACCTGCTATGATTAATTTCTAAATGTTTGTGGTCAACATATATCGTTCATCAATTTTCTAACTAACAAGATGATTTTGCCTTGTAAATGTTTCAATTTGAGTCGTCGTGTTTATCTGACCTGCTATTATTAATTTAAAAATGTTTGTGGTCAAAACATATCTTTCATCAGTTTTTTAACTATCAAGTTGATTTTGCCTTGTAAATGTTTCAATTTGTGTCGTCGTGTGTATTTGACCTGCTATGATTAATTTATAAATGTTTCTGGTCAAAACATATCGTTCATAAATTTTCTAACTAGCAAGATGATTTTGTCTAGTGAATGTTTCAATTTGAGCCGTCGTGTGCATTTGACCAGCTACGATTTATTTATATATATTTTGGGTCAAAACATATTATTCATCAATTTTCAAACTAACATGATGATTTTGCATGTAAATGTTTCAATTTCACCCGTCGCGTGTATTTGACCTACTATTATTAATTTATAAATGTTTGTGGTCAAAACATATCGTTCATCAATTTTCTAACTAACAAGAAGATTTTGCCTTGTAAATGTTTCAATTTGAGCTGTCGTGTGTATTTGAACTGCTATAACTAATTTGTAAATGTTTGTGGTCAAAATATATTGTTCATCAATTTTCTAACTAACAAGTTGATTTTGCCTTGTAAATGTTTCAACCTGAGCCGTCGTGTGTATTTGACCTGCTATGATTAATTTATAAATGTTTGTGGTCAAAACAAATTATTCATCAATTTTCTAACAAGATGATTTGCCTTGTAAAATGTTTCAGTTTGAGCCATCGTATGTATTTGACCTGCTATTATTAATTTATAATTGGTTGTGGTCAAAACATATCGTTCATCAATTTTCTAAGTAAGAAGATGTTTTTGCATTGTAAATGTTTCAACTTGAGCCGCCGTGTGTATTTGACCTGCGATGATTATTTTATGGTCAAAACATGCCATTCACCAATTTTCTAACTAACAAGAAGATTTTGCCTTGTAAATGTTTCAATATGAGCCGTCGTGTGTATTTGACCTGCTATTATTAATTTATAATTGATTGTGGTCAAAACATATTATTCATCAATTTTCTAACTAACAAGATGAATTTGCGTTGTAAATGTTTCAATTTGAGCCTTCCTGTGTATTTGACCTGCTATGATTAATTTATAAATGTTTGTGATCAAAACATATCATTCATCAATTTTCTAACTAACAAGATGATTTTGACTTGTAAATGTTTCAATTTGAGCCGTCCTGTATATTTGACCTGCTATGATTAATTTATAAATATTTGTGGTCAAAACATATCATTCATCTATTTTCTAACAAGATGAGTTTGCCTTGTAAATGTTTCAATTATTGCCGTCGTGTGTATTTGACCTGCTAGTATTAATTTATAAATGTTTGTGGTCAAAACATATCGTTCATCAATTTTCTAACTAACAAGATGTTTTTGCGTTGTCAATGTTTCAATTTGAGCCGCCGTGTGTATTTGACCTGCTATGATTATTTTATAAATGTTTGTGCTCAAAACATGCCATTCACCAATTTTCTAACTAACAAGAAGATTTTGCCTTGTAAATGTTTCAATTTGAGCCGTCGTGTGTATTTGACCTGCTATTATTAATTTATAAATATTTGTGGTCAAAACATATCGTTCATCAATTTTCTAACTAAGAAGTTGATTTTGCCTTGTAAATGTTTCAATTTGAGCCGTCCTGTATATTTGACCTGCTATGATTAATTTATAAATATTTGTGGTCAAAACATATCATACATCAATTTTCTAACTAACAAGATCATTTTTTCTTGCAAATGTTTCAATTTGAGCCGTCGTGTGTATTTGACCTGCTATGATTAATTTATAAATATTTGTGGACAAAACATATCGTTCATCCATTTTCTAACTAAGAAGTTGATTTTGCCTTGTAAATGTTTCAATTTGAGCTGTCGTGTGTATTTGACCTGCTATTATTCATTTATAAATGTTTCTGGTCAAAACATATTATTCGTCAATATTCTAACTAACAAGATGATTTTGCCTTTTAAATGTTTCTTTTTGAGCCGTAGTGTTTATTTGATATGTTATTGTTCATATTTTAAAGTTTGTAGCGAAAACATCATTTATCAATCTTCTAATAAGATGATTTTACCTTGCAAATATTTCAATTTGTGTTGTCGTATGTATTTGACTTATGCTTAATCTATGAAGTTTGGTCATGCAACCGTGTCACTTATTATTCTTTTAACTAACAAGACGATTTTTACCTCGTAAATAACGCAACACTATTTGTACTGTTTTTGCTGAAGTCTACAAAACATCACGGAAGCTTAACGCATAAAATTTCTGTGAAATAATAAAAATAAAAGAAACATCGGAGAGTAGCATAATTTTGTCTAGTCAAAAATTTAACACAAGAAATATTTTGATGCTAGCTGAAAAGAAAGTTATAGCCAGAATCTGGGAGTCTTTTCAAAAGGTTATCAGTTGACAGTCGCATGCGTAACGATTAAAGAAGTAGTTAAGAGTTTATCTGCTTTCTACCCTGCTTAAAGCCGAGAAAAACAATAATTTGACACTGACCTAATAATATTACTACCTCTCATACGGCCTGACGTCAAAGTTATACTATTAGATTTTCGTCAAGCTACTATCAAGGTCCCCCTTATTAAAGAACATTTTGCTACACAGTTTACCAGCGGACCCACTCTTATGAAAATACAAACATATTATTTATTTAGACCTTTGAGATTCAGTTATTTTACTCCAGAGTTTTGATAAATTAATCGCCAGAATAAGCATCCGGTACGCAACATCTACATTGGTGAGACCCCCGACGTGATACACCCTCATCCACGACATCATAAACGGAGATATGACATTAAGTTTGCGAAATTGAAGGCTAAAAATAGCACCCTCAAAGAAAGAAGAAAAAGGAAAAAAGTTTTGTTCGTTGGTTCCTCGAAGAGTGATTTCAAGAGATTATTGAAACTTACGTTGAAATACGGAAAACGATAGATGATTTTCCACTATTTTAAAATTCCAAAATCTGTTCGGTAGCATTTAAAATTTGTCTATATTTCTGAAATGAGATAGTATTTTCAGTATTTATATTATTTGGACTATTGTCCTCATTTTTGTTGCCATTTGCACCACGTTTCGGTCATTGTACGCTCCGGCCTTCTTCAGATGTTAGAAATTTCGAACCGAACACTTTATAACTGGGGTATATATATTGCGTGAAGCCTCTTTTTGTAGTCATGAGTTATCTCCCTTTAACCCTCTAAGTTACTTGTAGCCTGATATTGAGCTCACAATTTTTTTACAAAAAAAAAAAAAACTAGAGAAAACCATTAACATCAAAAATATTAGAGAAAACCATTAACATAGCAAATCTGTGAAATCTGGTAAAAACGGTTACTGGACATTAGGTTTATAAGTCCCGAAAACTCAGTTGTTCTCATCCTTAAGGACATATGGCCCATTGGATATAGACGTTGGTTAGTTCCTGACTTGACTCTTATTTAATACCAGGCTACAGCAGTGGTGAACAAGTAACTTGAAGGGTTGGAGTGAGATAACTCATGACTTCCAATCGTGGCATTACTACTACGCAAGGAATGAGAGTAATATACCCCAGTGATTGTAATAAAGGGTTCGAACTTCCTAGCACCTGAAGAAGGCCGGAACGTCTTATAAATGGTAAGATGAGGACAATAGTTCGAATAATGCAAATACCATTTGAAATTTATACAAATTTACATTTGGATATCGGCTCGGAACGAGAAATCGGGGAGCCGAGTTTGCATTCCAGTTGAATTCATTGCATTCACTTACGCGCATATACCCTTGGGAAAGGCATTAATCCGTCTCTTCCTTCCAGTTATGGGTTAAATAACAGGACAGATTGGGTTCTATAGCCTTGGTTGGCAACGAGTTTATCGCAGAAAGCAATGGAAACCTATTGCGGGATAATCTTCTGCCCAGTCAGTCATGTCTCTTTCGATACATGATCGCCCAAGCGTGTTTCACGTATGGCACCTAACTGACTGACACTTATGTATACATAAATTAAACATATTCATATACACATATATGCTGCCACCACATATATATATATATATATATATATATATATATATATATATATATATAATTCTTGTGTTGCACTAAACTATGTTTTTATTAGAAACACGTATCGTAAAAACATTATCATAAATATCTCTCTACTAAGTATCAAGCACTCTATAAAATTGTAAATACTACGAACTGTGTGCTGTTAACCCATTTGTTTGTACTACTCCTAATATATATATATATATATATATATATATATATATATATTGTAATTTTGTTAATACAATGGTTTATAAAAACATTATATCACTACACAAAAATTTAAATGTTTCAGAACAATACTGTTCTTCTTCAGTTGATATGTTAAAATAAATGAAATAAATGGTGAAATTGATTTATTCTTGAAAATATAAGATGAATTCATGGTTATTTAGAAAATTAGGGAGTGGTAGTTGGAGGAAATGCTTTAGGTGTGTCAAAATTGTTCAGTCAAAATTGAGAATTATGTAACTATGGAGATTTAATATTTGGGTTATGAAAGGGGGCAGGATGGCTTGTAGCTAGACAAGTAACTTTTTAATTTTGTCTGGATAAGATACATGTTGGGGCCTTAGATATTTTAAAAGGGTAGACAATAATCTTTAACAGGTGGCTTGATTTTAGGTTTATATATATATATATATATATATATATATATATATAAAATAAATTGTTTCATCAAAGATGACTGACAAGAGGACTGCAGTTAAGTTTTTATTTAATTTTTCCGGTGTTCGTATAAATGTTTTCTTTTCTGGTCATGACATGCAAAAATTTATCCAAATATTTGGAATATCTGAGCGCTTTTCTTTTAACCATTATCAAATATTATTTTAAAATTTTAAGTGAGTGTATGGATTTTTAAATGTATGTATATAGTGTTATAAGAATGTTTTATTTAAAAAACACGGCCAGCACATTGTGGCCGTGTCCTAAGCTTTTGTTTTTTTTCTATTTTATTATTAGTGCTTCCATTTTTTTTTTTTTTTACATGTTGGTGACGCTATTAACCTTGTATTTTCTACAATTATAGTGCGGTTGGAGTTTGGTAGTTTTGATCTGAGAGGTGTAACCTGAGACTTTTTGATAAGTATGTTCTAGTATGTCCAATATAATTAACCACACGAACGCACACATGCATATAGACACATACACAAACATACACAAACATATACACGTAATTATCTTGCAAGTGAGTTGTAAATACATACAGACAAAATACTTGCCATTAAATGAACCATTTATCAATTCAAAATCATTTGTTACTGTTGTATTTTTTCTTTTTCCCGAATTTTTGTTTTAATTAAAAGCGAAAAATAGACACAAAAACTCTGCCACGTGAATCTCTGGCACGGGGAAAAATATTCTTTCATTTTATCAAACTTTAACAACAACTCAGGTCGAATTACCATTCTAATGCTCAATGTTTTTGTTTCTTCTGCTCGGAAGAAGCTACTCTAATATTTCCACAATCAGAACCACAAGGTCAAAATGAAGCCGCGTGATTCTTACCTGAACCGCCCCACCTTGCCACTTCTAATCTAAAAACAGCCTCACTTCATCTACCTTGGTCGACGCAAAAGCTTCCAAGATTTTTGACAAAACCTTTTATTCATATAGATTTATAGCCTTTGACCCCGATGTCTCGTTTCGCATATTTTTTTTTAATCATTTCACACTAAGGAAAGCAATAAAGCCACTAAAACACAAAAGGTTAAGTACCAGAGAATATGAGAAAAAGAATGCATTATTAAGGAGAGAGAACAATAAAAGAACAGGTATTAAGGAGACTGGAGATAACGATTAGCATTGGAGTTGAATTTTTGAAGATCAAATTTGACTGAAAAGCAAGAACCCTTAAGAGATTTCCACAAGCGAGAAGCACGAGATTATAGAAGTTACGGTTTCGTTTATCCATTTCCGTTGTAAAGTGATTAGACCTAACTGCCAATGTAGTACTGCGCTTAAATTCATAACCAAAAATGAAAGCTCAGCAGAATAATTACCATAAAAGTATTTATATAAAGGACACAAGGAAGCCACGTTAAGACGATGGGAAAGTAACTTAAGCCGGGATGTCAGATGAGGATCAATAATATTGTAGACTCTTTCTTTTATTTTTATCAAGAATCTCTAAATACATAACAGAAACAGCAGACCAGACCAGACCAGACGTAACAGTAATATTCAAAAAGAATATTGCACTATAACCACAATTCCTGTCTTGATTCGAGAAATGTTTGATATCTTGAAATTGTCGGAACCAAACAAGGAATGTTACATCGAATTAAACAAGTTCGCATTTGAATTTTAGGCGGTTTGTAGAATAAGATACTTGTAAAATAATTTCTAATGTCACATACATTATCGTTTGTGGCATCCATGTTGGGTGTTGATGGGTAGCAAAATTATCGGTCGAGATTTATTCTCAGAAAAAAAGAAAAAGAAAAATGTGTTTTCTCTTCTGACACATTTTTGAAGCGAGCAAATCCCTCACTTTTGCTTTGCATTGTAACAAGTTTTGCTTATATTTCAGCGTTTTACAATCCCAACAAACACAAGGAATAATTGTTTGGCTACAAAAGTCCGCCATGTACTTTCGATTGTTTTCGTGTGAATTGATATTTCTGGGTCAACGACTTGTGATTTACAGTCAGGGGAATAGAATTGGGATCACCTTCAAAGATGGTTACCTTCTCAACAATCCGACATAATCGTAGCTCCGTAATACGTAGGAAGCATATTTATTCTCTGTAAGAAGCGAACACTACTTTTTTAGTCGTTGCATTCTTGTCTTAACTACAGCAACTTCATGACAAGCTAAACAAATTTTGATTTAAAATACATTTCTTGGGGTGAATTAATATTTGTGATTCGTAACTTTACATTATTCGAGGTGAATTAACGGACAACATTCTATAAAAGCTAAAAAATACAGAGCACCCAGGGAAGATGGAACGCACAGTTTTGAGCTTATCAGGACTGTCTTTTGTTCGGCCATCTTGCTAACCATTTCACCTGAGCAAGGTGCCCTTGGTAATGCAAAATGAAGAGATAGATTCTTTAATGTTTGCTGCCTTCCAAAATGGCGTCAGTTAATACGCGGGAAACGTACAATATTGGAGACGTACTGACGAAGAGTTTAAAAAAGAAGATATGAAAAAGTTTAATTCTAATTAAACTAAAAGAAATCAGGCGTCGACCGTGCGAAGAAATATGGATCGACTTAAATTGAATAAATGATGGTAAAGCGTGACATGTTGGATGGTGTCAGGGGACTGAATTAATTAGATGCCAAAAAGGTTGAGAATGCAGGACATGGGAGGGAAAAGACAAATAAGAAAAAAGCAAGGCAAGTCACAGTCGGGGTGGGAGAATAAAAAAGTGTTGAATGAAAACGTGAAAGAAAAGAACGAGTGCAATTAAAGAAAAGGAAAAACATGAAAGAGAATTAAGAAAAAAGATAACGGAAGTGAACAGAGTGTCTTATGGTAGCAATAAAAATGTAAGAAGAATAGAAAATCAGATGAAAGAATACGAAAGCGAGAGAAAAAATAGAACAAACGAGAAAGGAAAAAGAGATGAAAGTAAAAAAATAAGTGAAAGTAGAAGGAATGAAATGTGGAGAAGAAAAAAAGAAAGTGAAAGAGAAAGTAATAGAAAGATAAGAAGAAAAAGAGAGAGAGAAAAGGAGAAAGAAAGAGGAGGTAAAAGTGATAGATGCAAAGAAAGAAAAATAAAGGCAAAAAGGAAACGGGGTAAACAGAAAGAAAGAAAGAAAGAAAGAAAGAAAGAAAGAGGGAGTAAATAAAACGAAAGAAAAAATACAGGCAAGAGGGAGAGAGAGGTAAATAGAATGACTTATAAAATAGAAAAACTTTAGACAGAACAGAAAGGCGAAAATGGGAAGAAAAGTTTAGTTTCCACAAAATTTAATTCCTTTTTATTTGGCATTTGGTGAATTTAGTTTTAACATTTTCCAATCAAAGAGATTGCCCAGGCATAGTGATCAAAGACCACACAAACAGAATGGCAATTCTTGTAAACTAGAATCTTAAATTGTCTTTGAAAAATCTTAAAAATAACTACCAAAATAGAAAATGTTCTGATACAATTTTTAAAGGAATCCCATGTCATAAAGAAATACACAACAAAAAAAAATTGTTCTCACAAAAGTACAACTCCGAATTTGCATCAATTGTATGTACATTTAGTTTAGTTTATTTTCATTTTTATTTGTTTTTAAAGTTCAGTGAAAAACCTCAGGAAGCCATTTTTGACCTAAGGTTTTTGGTTGGGACTCGGAAAAAAGAAATGATCAACAGAAAGAAAAAGAAAGAAAATTTGTGCAGTTTGTGAAGAAATTATTGCGTCAAAAATAGCAGCACGAAACTATTGTTTGCGATGCACTGGCTGATATCTACCATGAAAAATAATGAAGTAGGAGAGAACGGGTTGCATGACCTGCACGTTACCCTGACCTCAATTTTTTAAAAAGTTTTTTTTATCTAAGTGGCCACATAAAACAGTTGGTTAATACAGCAGCTATCAGTGATCTGACGGATGCATGCTTGTGTAGAACCAAGAGAAGGACATTTTGAACATTTGTTATTAGTTACTCTGTTGAACTACAACTATGATCTTTTGGACATATGGGCATTTTACTTTGCTATGGTGTCAGGCGTTCACCCCAAAGTTTGTAAAAGTATTTTTGGATTGTATCTTAGATCGTACATTTGACAGCGTTTTACTGTAAACGTTAAATTTAATGATTGAAAAACTAAAAATATGCAGACATATATTTATGCAATTTTTTTTTTTTTTTTTTTTTTTTTTTTGCTTAGTTTTGGTATCCGGAACTGTTATGTTCCCAGTGAGTGAAAATATGGTTATCTGAAGAAAGATGAAACGATGAATGAGAGAATAACTCTTAACAAAACTTTATTTATTCAATTACATGTCGAATGATGAGTGAAGCCGCTGGATGCGTAATAATAAACAGTGAGCATTGGAAAACTGTCTCGCTCACCTTGATGCCATGGCCGTAACTGCCCTGTTTCAAAAATGCCCTGCTTCCAAAGAGTGGTGTAACAAAAACCATATTTTACACACCTCTTTTCAAAGAGGATTAAATTTTCTTAAATATTTTCATAAGGGCCAACTGTACCCTAATGGGAACCCGCTTTCAAATTTTGTAAACTATTTTTGATACACCCGCTATACATGGGTATATGTGCCTGTCTGCGTGTGTGTTATTAATATGTGTATACATGTAAATGTATTACTGTTCTATCTAGTTTCTTTTTTAATTTCATATCAGTCGTCTGAAAATATGTCCGCGACTTTTCACGGGCACCTACTCGCTGAGAATAAAAACATATAGTTGTTATATAACGAAGACTATTTGACAAAAGGAAATCCCATCACTCGTTTGGCTTCCAGTCAATTAGGGTTTGTTATGAGCATCAAACTTTACACACCGTCTAATTACCTCTGACCTCAACCGATTATTTACGTGACGAACTCAACATTTTGACTTCGTCAAAAGGCAGGCCTACAGATCGCCGCGGTGAACCACAGGTCAAAGTTCAGGCGGGTCTAATGATTAGAGTGTCAAAGGCCGCAGTCTTATCCCAGTGTAAGCTTTTATTATTCATATTCACTGTATCACATTATATATATATATATATATATATATATATATATATATATTGTGTATTTGGGAAGCAACCATTCTTTTATGCAAGTTTCATTAAAACGACTGATAAAGTGTTGTGGTTAAGGTTTTATATAATTTTTCATGTGTTATAATTTTTTTAGGACATAAATTATATAAAAATGGTCTGATGCTTTATATATATCCACTATAATTATTTACGAATTTGAATTTATCAGAAACACAATTCGTTAACAGACATGTAAATTTGTAAATAATTTTCGCTCTTTGTAATTTGTAAGCATTCACCTGCAAGATCCAAATTACAGAGAGCCAATATTATATTGAATATACTACTACGCGTCTAACAAGAAGACTCAATTTACATCTTTCTGACCATAACTCAATTAGGTCTCATTTAAATACGCATGGAGACCTACCAAACTCTATCCGTAACATACTCGCTCATAATACAAATATAATATCATCAACATTAAACAAAAAAGGTTAAAAATAATGGAAATATAAAACATTTCTATAATTGTAGAAACGTACATAAAAATACATATACTTAGTTGAAAATAAAGAAATTCTTGATAATGGCTAAAAATATAGCTGAAAGCGCTTGTATATAGAAAACGTTCGACAATTTTTATATAATTTATATTCTGAATGGAAAAAATCTAACATGAAAAATTATATAAAAACTTAACGACGACACATTGCCTGTTAGTTGTTTTCAACGAAACTTGAATAATATATATATATATATATATATATATATATATATATATATATATAAAGAAAAATTAAGACAGACGAGTTATTTCATGGTAATTTGGAAGTATAGGCCTATTTCAGGCCAGCCATCTTCAGCTTCCGTCTTTATTCAACGAAGGATTCTACATGAATGGGATTCACAAAAACCTAACCCGACGAATAAGAAAATAAAAAATAACAAAATAAAAACATATAAGAAGATAAGAATATAAATGTCGCTCCCGTAAAAGAGAAAATAAGAAGCTCCAGAGGAACAACCACCAACCGAGCCAGTCTCAGCCCCACAACTCCAAACCAAAGCAACCCTAAGGTTGCCAGAAATTCACCATACATGAATCATACAACTGGACATTGCGATAACACTATAAAATGCAATTGTAGGATAAAAAATGATTGTCCTATGGGTGGTGAGTGTATGACGGAGGGGGTGGTATATCAGGCCATGATATACCCTAAAGAAAACATAAAGTTAATAGAATACTACATTGGTATTTCTGCAGGTGCTTGGAAACAACGATTATATAACCATACGCACTCCTTTTCCAACCCTGAACTAAAACACCAAACAGCCCTGTCGAAGTATCTCTGGTATTTGAAAGACAATAACCTAACCCCCATAATTAAATGTAGCATAATTAAAAAATCATACACACCCACAAATTTCAGAGAGTGCTGTAATGTCTGGATGAGAAAATAACCATCATCAGACACAGCAACCAGTTGGATCTGTTGAACCTGAGGAAGGAGCTAGTGTTTAAATGTAGACACAGGAGCCGGTTTTAGCCCCTCTTTCATTATTGTTTAATTGTAATCCATTGTGATATATGTTGAAGGTTTATTTTTTTATGTATTGGTTACATATTTGTTTTTGCTGATACTTGAGTGTGTGTATATATATGTATGCGCGTTCGTAGGTGTATATATGTAGCTGTGTACGTGGACATATATGGGTATACGCATGTGCGTATGAAGGAAATTATGTACACATTTACGTGTGTACATGCGGTGTGGGTGTGCAAATATAGGTTTCTCATAGTACTAATGTATACGGCATTATCATTTTTGTTGTACTGTTAACCAAATAATTGGTAATATGTAACCTTATTTTTAATTTTTAATTTTAAAATTTTTAAGTCTTTAGACTTAAGAATTAAGTTTAAATAGATAAATTTAAATAGAATAATTTCGTTTCTTTTAAATCAAAGTGTAAAACTTTACCTTTCTCTCTCTCTCTCTCTCGAGTTTTCTCTTCAACGAAAAAAATCAAAATTCAAAATAATTCTTTGAAAACGAATGTACAAAAATTTACTTAACTTCTCTATTCTTACAACTTTATGAATCATTTTTAAAAATGAAAAAATATTCCTGGATTAACTTTTTATTTTTCTTTCTTGCATTAACAAAAGCTACAGAATTTATTTTAGTCGAAATTAAAAGAATTTGTTTTATTTTTAAGGCTTCGTATTTGAAAAAACCGTGACATTAATTGCTGCAAGTTCAAGTCATGAGCACCGAAAAGTTAAACTTGAAAGTGAAGATTTGAACTTTGTTTAAACCTATTATTATTATGTCATTTTTCATCATATTTCGATTTCTGCTTTAGTCTCACTACCAACCAAGTCTGCGGGGAGACCTAAGGCAGGTAGTGGCGTGTTGTTATGGCTCCATTTCATGTTTTTCTATCTTCCCTATCATCTCTAGCATTACATAGATAAAGTTTTCCTTAGTGTGTGGGCTGTACTTAATAAGACAATTTTTTGTATATCTCTTAAGCTGGGGTTTCCAGGGATTCTTTCAATGTGTTTTTTTGTTTCATTTTTTATCATTCCAAGTGCACCTACTATCACTGGCACAACTCTTGTTTTCAATTTCCACATTTTTTTCTATTTCAATTTCCAGGTCTTTATATTTTGACAGTTTTTCAAATTCCTTGATTGCTATGTTACAATCCGCTGGACAAGCCATATCAATTAATAGACAAGTTTTCTCCTTCTGGTTTTTAACAATAATGTCTGGCCTGTTTGCTTCAATTTTTCTGTCTGTGTAGATGGTGTAATCCCATAGAATGGTTACATCTTCTATTTCTGTAACCGGTGCTGGATGATGTTCATACCAGTGTTTGTTTACAGCTTTTCCATAATGTTTGCACATTGCCCAATGTAAATATTGCCCAACTCTATCGTGGCGATTTTTATATTCATTTGGGGCAAGCACAGAACAGCCTGAGATTAGGTGGTCTATTGTTTCTTGGTGTTTATCACAAAACCTGCATTTTGGATCCATATTATTGTGCATAATATTTGCCTGAAAGTTTCTCGTGAAAAGACTTTGGTCTTGTGCTGCAAGAATAAAGCCATCAGTTTCAGACTTTAATCCAGATGCACGTAACCATCGATGAGTATTAACTTTGTCAACATTGGATTTATTGGCACGTACTGGATATTGGCCATGCAGAGGTTTGTCTTGCCAGCGCTGTTTCATCTGTTCAAGAGCTTTATCTTTGGCTTTCATTTTCATATTTTTTGCCGCAATAGTTGGTTCTTGGCTTCTGTTTTGCTTTTCTACAGAATCTACTAACTGTAAATCTTGTTTGTATTTACTGCCTTCTTTTATTATTGAATATTTTTTCTTTCTTTCTTCATGTTGCCTTACTAATTGTATCATCCAATCCTTTGTTGTTTCTATGTATGTTAGTAAGCCAATAGTTGTTGTCTTGTATGACAATTCCAGCTGAATAAGACCTCTTCCACCTTCTTTACGGGGTATGTATAGACGGTCTACATCAGCCTTTGGATGATGCATCTTATGCTTAGAAAGAAGCTTTCTTGTTTTAGCATCCATTCGCCTGATGTCGTTTAGAGTCCAGTTTAAGATGTTAAAGCTATATTGGACAACTAGGATTGCAAGGCTATTAATGGCCATAACTCTGTTCTGTGAATTTAATTCAGTTTTTAATATCATTCGTAGCCTTCTATAGTACTCTTTACGCACTATTTCTTTCATTTTTTTATGGTGAATGTTTTCGCTCTCATTTACACCTAGGTATTTATAAGCTTCTTCTGGTTTCAATTCTTTTATTGTTACAGCAGGGTCTAGGCTAATTGAGGATGTTTCTTGTATTGATCCACGTAAAACTGTAGCTTTAGCACATTTATTCAAACTAAATTTCATTCCAATGTCTTCGCTGAAGCATTTTACAGTTTGCAGAAGACCTTCCAGCTCATTATCATTCTTAGCATATAACTTTAAGTCATCCATGTAAAATAGATGGCTTATTTTCTTTTGGCCTATTTTATAACCACATTCTGTCTTATTAAGTTGACTGGTTAGTGCTATTAATGATATGCAGAATAGTAAGGGAGATAAAGAATCACCTTGAAATATACCTCTTTTGATGTTTATTTCATCAGACTTATAGGTTCCATTTATATGATTGAAGTAAAGGGTTGTTTTCCATATTGACATGCACTGTTTGATGAAATTGATGATGACGGGCGATATCTTGTATATATTTAAAGTCTTTAAAATCCAGTAATGTGGCACACTATCGAATGCCTTTCGATAATCTATCCAGGCAGTACTAAGATTTTTCTTTGTACTGTAGCAGTTTTCCAGGATCATTTTGTTAATTAGCAATTGGTCTTTACAACCATAACAGCCACGTTTGCACCCTTTTTGTTCAAGCGGTATCATGTCATTTCTTTCTAAGAATAAATATGTCTGTTTTGTTAAAATAGATGTTAATAGTTTATATGTTGTCGGAAGACATGTAATTGGTCTGTAGTTTTTCGGGTTGTTTGTGTCACCATTCTTGGGTAGAAGAAATGTAATTCCTTTGGTCATCCATGCAGGAATTTTAGTGGGATCGTCAACCATTTCTTGAAGTTCTTTGGCTAGTTTTTTATGTGCTGTATTTAAATAATATAGCCAAAAGTTAGGAATTTTATCTATGCCTGGGAATTTCCAATTGTGTGCTTTTTTTAGTGCAAATTTAACATCATCTTCTGTAATTCCAGACCATGTCTGTTCGGGTTTATTTTTCATTCGTTCTATCTCTTGCGTAATCCAATGTACTTCCTTGCTAAGTTCTTTAGGGCAAGCCCATATCTTTTCCCAGAACTGTGTGACTTCTTCCATTCTGGGGGGTACTGTCACTTCAATTCTTTTTTTACCTATTTCCCTGTAAAATCTCTTTGTATCAGTCTGAAAAATCTTGTTTTGTCTGTAAAATCTTGCTCTTTTTTCATAGCGTCTTATTCTTTGAGCCTTCAGTTGGATTTTTTGCTTTATTTTTTCTTTATTTGATAAGACTTCATTTTCATTCCTGATGTTATATTTTCTTTCGTCTCTTCTGCTTTTCCTAGTTCTTACATTTATTCCTCTACTCAGTTCATCCAGTACTGATAGTTCACTTCTAAGTTGTTCGATTTCTTTTTCTATTTTTCTTTTCCAAGGTGGATCTTCACGTCTGCGAGACTGCCTTGTTTTTATTTTGATATTCAATTTTTTTTGTTGCTGCTGTTGCTGATGCATATATTTTTGATGATAAATAATTCCAGCCATATATTACTGCTAAATATTACCAGTAACACACTTTTAGAGAAAAAGTAATACGAGCATTATGAAAAAATATTCCTTGACTAAGTTTTAATCTCTTTCTTGTATTAACAAAAACTACAAAATTTATTTTTTAGTCAAATTTAAATGAATTTGTTTTTAAACTGTGGTTAAACCTATAATCTCTGAATAAGTTTCGTATTTATTTGAAACAGAAAGGGCTTAAAGAGAAAATTACCTGCAATACAAATCTGTGGTCAAAATTTTACATCTTTTGTCGGAAAGAATATCACAAACAATAAATTTAGTACTAAAAGTACGAAAACAGCCGAAAAATTTTCAAAATTAGGAGAAGTTATTTAAGGGTCTGAGAACACTTTCCTCAATGATTGTAAGATGCTAGTAGGTATTTATGGGTATGATTACACTTGTATATAATTTCTGTTCTTTCATTTAGTACTTTCTTTCTGTCTGGGAACAACATAATAGCCAATTTTTCTTTCTGGCATAATCTGCATACTTTACCACTGTTCTAAGGTTTGGCTATTTTCACTATACTCCAAGTTATATTGGGGTCTTTTCCATATTTCAATTTTAATTTCCACATGAGATTAGTCAGTTTTGTACTATTTTTGAGGTTTTCCAGTTTAAATGTAGACTTATGATTATTCCATCTAACTTTAAAAATATCTTTAGCGGATGCTAAATACGTTTTACTTTGACCATTTATGTCATGTACTTTTACTTTGTAAATAATCTTTTACAAAGTCCGTTAAGTGGGTATTTATTTTTGTCCCTTCAGTTACATTCTTTGTTAATGTTGTTTTGAATTCCTATTGAAAATTTTGTCTAATTCTGAGGTTTTTGGAAAGTGTTTATCGATTAATTTAAAAATATTTGTCCTATTTTGGTTCTTACTTCTGAGTTGACCCAGATAATGTTTCAATTTCTATTATTGTTTTTTCATTTATTTGACTGGCTGGGGTTTGTATTCTAAAATGTTCTGATGGTGAGATTTTCCAAAGTAACTTCATCATCTTTTTTCATTATATATATATATATATATATATATATATATATATATATATATATATATATATAGTCATCCACAGATAGCTCTGTTTCGCTGTATCACAGCTCATTAGTACGGTTGGAGATCCGATTGCTTTTACCCAAGATTGAAACCCAATCGAATTGGCGTCAGTCATAAAGAGGCAAACTTTTAGCGTGTGATATACCATGTATACATACGCCAGTAGTTAGAGTGTTCTAATTCATTGCTGAATGAACGATGCGTAGATGCTAGAGTAGCTACTGTTTTTTCAAAGTCTACCATTCTACCAGAGTGCTCAATCAGGGTGTGAGAGCGTAAATAATCATCCGCAGACAAATCTTTTTTGCTGTACCACAGCTCATCGTACATCCGATTGCTTTTTACCCAGGATTTATATCGACTGCAGTGAAACAAAGTTCTCGGTGTTTGTTGGATATATTCGTACCTGACCGAATTGGCGTCAGTCGATGATTCTACCTCTGAGCTACGGGCGCTCGGTAAAAGAAGGCAGTCTTTTAGCGTGTGATATACCATGTAAACATAATTGATTACGTATAATGTAATTTGTAAAATTAAGTCTACTCTCCGAAACGAAATTCAAACTTTGGTTGAGTCTGTTCTTATTTAATTCTTACTAAAAATACTGTCCGACTCAAGGCCAAGCTAACTTGAGCGCGATCATAGTAACGATGCCTATACTGACTGACACTAACTTTTGTATAGATCTCCCATTGATACTTTTCCTTTGGTTGCTCGACTAATGAATATGCTACTTATACTTTAGTCAGTTAAGTGCCATTCGTGATACACGCTTGGGCGATCATGTCTTGAAAGAGACATGACTGACTGGGCAGAAGATTATCCCGCAGTAGGTTGCCATTGCTTTCTGCTGTAGACTGGTTGCCAACCAAGGCTATAGAACTCAATCTGTCCTCTTATTTGACCCATAGCTGGAAGGAATAGACGGATCAATACCTTTTCCAAGGGTATTTGCGCGTATATGATTGCAACGAATTCAACTGGAATTCGAACTTGGCTCTCCGATTCTCTCGATATCCACTGGACCACAACGCACATCCATACTTATACTTAACTACCCTAATTTCTGAACCAGAAAGTTTATGAAGATATCCAACAAACACTGAAAACTTTCTTTCACTGCAGTCAACATAAAAAAAAAGAATAAACATCCGTTATAAAAACTCAGGTTTTTCTCTGCTTCCATCTTCTTTGCTTACATATTGAACACGAAACTTCACATAGAATACACACCAACACGCAACTCTTTAACCCACATATTTCGTCATTTTGCTTTCAACATATGACGAGTAACAAATCCGGTTGAGTTTATGTGGAATCACAAGTGTTATCTTTTGAACCCGCACATCCCAACGCTGAAATGGGGTTAAAGTGCCAAATTGTTTTTCAAATGACCTTGACACTGAAATTGTCGTTGCTATGCATGGAGGTCGAAGATGATAGTCTTGTTTTGTTTGCCTCATTCAGGTAGATTTGTGGACCATGAGGTGGTCAGTTAGAACGTAATTTGCTCAAAAAGTTCTTCAGCATTAAGGACAGGTGTTTCCCAATGGTGGATTAGGCCTTGGCTGTTGTCTTTCTTTTCGACGTCTACTTTTTTTCCCTCTCGTTCGGCTGATCGTTTGGATTCGAGGATTGTTGTCCTGTCTCTGACAAGGGATCTCCAGCGATTCTTGTCAACTGCAGTGGTGGTGGTGGTGGTGGTGGTGGTGGCGGCGGCGGTGGTGCTGGTGGTGTCGGCGGCGGCGGTGGTGGTGCCGGTGTTACATTTTCTTTTAGAACCTCTTCTTTGAATCTCTTCTCTTTACCTTCCCTTTTCCGATTTCTTTCTTTGAGTTGAAACGAAAAGATTTACTTTAGTGTGTGTCATCCATTTGCACCAAATTTCCACTCTTTCTAGATTGAATTTGTCAGACGATCGCTTCAATGCTGTCCATTTTAGCTTTGTTCCAGAACGATGATGTTAGTTCTTCTCTCTCCCCAACTGATTTTTCAAAGAATTTCAGATGAAATGATGTGCCGCCCTCTGTTCGGATGAACAAAAAGGAGATTATGTGAAATATAAGTGGAACAATAAAGAAAGCTTCTATCTTAGATACAAAAAAACAACAACAACAAACACTGAAATCTTGAAAGACTAACTTAAAGTAAGAGACAATTTTTCGAAAATTGATGAAAAATTAATCAAAATATCGTTTTTATTAAATTTACGTTCAATCTGTATAGATCTTCCAATGGTCGAATTGAAAAGTGGTTTTTAAACTACGTAAATGTTTTGATGAAACAACAGATGTAGATTGATAGGTTTGTGTGAGAAGAATAGAAGAGGAGAGTCTAAGAGAGATAGAGGGAGAGATAGAAGAGGAGAGTCAAAGAGAAAGAGAGGGAGAGATTGAAGAGGAAATTCAAAGAGAAAGAGAGGAAGAGATTAAAGGAGAGAGTCAAAGAGAAAGAGGAAGAGATTGAAGGGAGAGTCTAAGAGAGATAGAAGGAGAAACCGAAGGGGAGAGTCTAAGATAGATGGAGGAAGAGATAGAAGAGGAGAGCTTAAAAGAGATAGAGGGAGAGATTGAAGGGGAGAGTCAAAGTGAGATAGAGGAAGAGAGAGATGCGATTGAAATGGATATATATATATATATATATATATATATATATATATATATATATATATGATGTGCATATAAATTGAATCAAAAGATATGAACAGAATTAGATAGATAGATAGATAGATAGATAGATAGATAGATAGATAGATATGACGTAAGTTAGATATATAAAGTGAAAGAGAGAGAGAGAGAGAGGGGGGAGGGAGGTAGCGAAAGTAAAATTATCTAAGTGATTAAATGACGACCAAATCACAAACCCATCCCAGGTTTCAAATGACATTGCCGAGGTCACATATACATAATCTATCAAAATTAGAAATTAAAAAATATTTTGTTAAAGAAATATAATTGCACAGGAAACCACGCCCCTTAATTTAGAAAAAAGAAAAACAAATAAGACACAAAAATGAAGGGAAAATTATGAAGAAATGATTAAAACGCGTCAAAGAAACATGAAGACAGAAGCTGATCTAAATTCCTTGAAATGTGTCTCTAGTGAATTGAAGTCGTTTCGACATTGACTGAATAGCAAGAGGCCAAAATACTGGCATTTGTAAATTAAATTCATTTTTCGCTTATCATACGCATACAAACACACACACACACACGCATGCGCACGTACAAGCACACTGACACATAGAAATATACATTGGTGTTGTGGTTTTTACAGGTGTAGCTTAGTTATGGGAGAATGGCTTAACTTTGATCATACTCAAACATTTTGTTTTCCATCAAAGGTTCGTAGCTAGACGTATAGTCCACCGCCGAAATTCGAACTCGGATTGTTGGCTTTGTCTTCTGTTGAGGGAGGAGAAAGTGCAGGGAGAATTGGTTTCGAGACTTCCACAGACATTAATGCGAAATGAATATTAATAGCCTCTTGTCTAGGTATATAGATATTTAAGAACAGAGTTCAAATGACGAATGAAGTTTGCGTGGCAATCTTGTTAATCATCATTTCGACAACATTATCTTTCGTATGGACAGTTTTAATCATGGAATTCGAAATTACTCAGGCAATGAGCAGTTTATCAAACTTCGACCAGAAAACAGGAAATTTGTCCGTTCTTTGAACGAAATTGTATATATATATATACCATGCACAGTTCGGATTTAAAATACATTTTCTAAAGAGAATCACATATTAAAGACTTAAACAGGTACTTAGATTTACTCAAGAATGTAGTTTCCATGGGAGCCCTCTACAAAGCCTACCCAACATTAAAGACGACAAATTATTTTTATTTTTATAATTTTATAATCATATCGCCCCAAGCAAAGCATTTTACTGTCACTGTTTTCCAAAGGGTTGCATAGAAAGTAAGTTATGAGAAAGAGTGACACGTTATAGGGGGTGTCAGGAAGTAGGTGTCAGGTAACAGAAGGATGAGAATACTGATGAGAGTGGAGTGGACGGAGAAAGGAGCATGAGAGAGAGGATGCAGGTTAGTGAGATAGGAGATGACTATTGACTTTACATTTAAAGGGAATTCCACAGACGGGAAGTGCGAGAAAAGAAGCTGATGGAGTAGAATTTGCGTATACATTTTATTAGTTTCACAGTAAAAGTTGCTAAGTTCATCGGAGCAGAAGCCGTGATTTGTATTTGTAGAAGAGACACAGGGAAGCCACATTGCGCCGGTGAGAAAGTAACTGTATTCGGCCAAAAGCAAATTTCTTACAGGAATGAAACAAGAAAGAAAGAAAACCAAACAAACCAACAACAATATTCTCTGGAAGAGTGAAATCCACTTTGTTTATTTCTCGTTGAAAAAAGGAGTTTTGTCAAAAGACCTGCGTATATTGCGGATATACGTTGTGATGCAGTGGATATCGGTTCAGAAGGAAAAATCTGAGAACCGAGTTCGAATTTCAGTTGAATTAGTTGCATCCACTTATGCGCAAATACCCTTGGGGATGGTATCAATCCGTCTCTTCCCTCCAGCTATGGGTCAAATAACAAGACAGATAGGGTTCTCTAGTCTTGGTTGGCAACCAGTCTACTGCAGAAAGCAATGGCAACCTACAGAGGGGAAATCTTCTGCCTAGTCAGTCATGTCGCTTTCGAGACATGATCACCCAAGCGTGTATCACGTAAGCCACTTAATTGACTGAGATGTAATAAATATTTTCAATGTTATTGGCGATATTCTTATCATTTTGTGTGATTTTTGTTGCTAAAATTTCATTAACTATTATATTTATTTATCTATCTATTCCAGTCTGATATATTTTTAGATATCAAGAACATTGTTTTGGAAAGATGTCTGACAAAGATTGAAGCCGAAATGTTTAGAAAGTGTGTTAATCGCTTATCTCCTCCACAGTAAATTTGCGTCACGGTTCATACAAGATTTCACCATTTTTCGAAGATCTTTTATCGTCACAATGGAGAATATTTAATAACAAAAGAGATGGAAACAAAAATATAATCATAAAGAATCTAAATGAAATCGGCAAAGATTATAGACCCAAAACACACACACACACACACACACACACACACACACACACACACACATTACCGGCCATAATTATTAGGCCACCCCAGTTTTAAAAAAAAGGATGTATTTCATATTATTTTTAGTATTTATTGCCAAGTAGATAATTCTAAATGAAAATAGAATGGTTCTTTTGTTATTACTTTGCAAAATTTTACAATGCAAATAGCGACAATTTATTCATCGCACCCTCTAGATTATATATATATATATATATATATATATATATATATATATACTACCTGCCATAATTATTAGGCAACTCCAGTTTTTTAAAAGAAATGATCTATTTCATACTATTTTTAGTATTTATTGCCAAGTGGATAATTCTAAATGAAAATAGAATGGTTCTTTTGTTATTACAGCACAATAACATGTGCATCAAATGAACTGTTCTGGTGTCCAGTTTTTGTGATCTTTTCCCCATGCTAGTCACTTCTTATTGGCTGGCCGAAGCAAAGGTTTCCTGGCTGCCTTGTAAAATTTTGCAAAGTAATAATAACAAAAGAACCATTCTATTTTCATGATTCTGGAACGAAAGGTCTGGGTAGCTCCTGCCAGATATGGCAATACTATTTTCGGCTCGATCTGGCTTTTATTTTAGGATAAATTTTCTTTGTTTTATAACACTAACCGGCAGACATCGTTATTTATGATTGATTAAATGAAAATTAAATTATCAGCTGTGAAAATTTGTATCCATTTTGAGGAAAAAGATCTGGGTTCGATCCAGTTTCCTTAAAATTGACAAAATTTTGTGATAAAGGGGTTCTTTGTATTTTCTTTTTGGTTTCTTTTTTTTTCTTTTTCTCTTTCTCCTTTCTTTTACATTCTTCTTTCTTTCTGTTCGTTCTTTTTCTTCCTCATTTTCTTCCTTTTCTCCTTTTCACTGTTCGCTTCTTTTCTTCTATTTAATTTCTCTCGCCTTGTTATTTCCCTGTTTTTATTTCTCTTTCCCCTTCTTCTTTTTCTTCCTTTTTTCTTTTTCTCTTTGTTTTCTTCCCTATCTTCTCTTTCTGATCTTACCCTCTTTTTTCTGCCCGTTTTCTTTCTCTTTTCTCTTCTCTCTTTTCTTATTTTTCGTCCTTATTTTTTCTTCTCTCCCGATTTTCTCTATCTTTTATATTGCTTCTTCCTTTCTTTCTATTTCTTCCTCTTTTCCCCCCCATTCTTTTCATCTCTTTTATCTTTTTTCATTCTCTGATCCTTTTTCTTTCTTCCTTCCTTTTCTTTTTTTCTTCTTTCCTTCCTTCAGTTGGCCTTAAGCGCATATGCATTTTTGTAGATTTATTCTACTGTTTTTCGCAATTATGAAAGCGAAAATGCGTACCCCCTTACCAAATTAGCTTATTAGATAGTCACCCGACTGCTGTCATTATATCATTTTTCGGGTATTAGTACTCGGGTGTTTGCTAGTTAGCGTAGGCGGGTGTTTTAGAGTTTGGAAAGAGCAGTCGGTTCAAATGTTTCTCCTCAGAAACATCAGAAAATAAATATGTCCGACTTGATAACAACTTGGTTGATTAGCGCCTCAGCAGCCCTTGTTTTTCTCACTAATTAAACTAAGAAGTTTATGTCAGCTCACTCTCCGACGTTTATCGTCTGTCCGTATTTTTGCTTTTCTTTTTCGGGACGGCCATTTATTTCTCTTTTGGTTTGTAGATTTCTTTTATTTCATAAAAACGAAAAAGTAAAAGTAAAAACAAAAACTAAAAAACATAACTCCTGCCTACAAACGCGATTCTCTTCCTAACAATTTCGCTTCTTTCTTTCTTTCTTTCTTTCTTTCTTTCTTTCTTTCTTATTCTGACTTGCATGCCGTTTATCTGACAAAAAAACCTGGGTTAACCTGTCAGGCCATGAGGAGAAGGAGGTTCATATATCATTTTTTAGCTTTGGTTGTTACGTGTACGGGTACATGTGGGTGAATAAGCGTACATGTGGCACGAGGTATTTGGCTTTATGTAGATAAATTATATATGAATTGCAGTGGCCGAGCGTTAATGCACACAGGTTTGAAAAGTGTTTTTTTTTCCAGAAGGGGCGGGGGCAAGCAGGTTCTGAACTAAAATTTCCCGAATGCGCAGGACGGTGAAGGTTATATACACTGTTTAATAAATTAAAATGAGGCGTCTATTTCAAAGTATATGTCAAATTGATTGGATGTCAATCCTGGCTGGAAGCAATCGGGTGTCTAACTGTACTGATGAGATGTCATACAGCGAAACAAGACTGTCTGCAGATGACTATATTACGAAATTTTTTGCACGAGATACTAGATTAGCAACTAGATCCCACCCTTTTACAGTGAAACCGATAAAATGCAACCGCAACTTCTACTTCAACAGTTTCTTTTCTCGCACTTCCCGAGTGTGGAATCTCCTACCACATGATTGCTTCCCCGACGGCTACAATCTCCAGGAGTTTAAATGTAAGGTCAATAGACACCTCCTAACACACTAACTCGCTTCCCATTCTTTCAAACACTCTTCCCATCTGCTCAACCCTCATCCTCGGCATCCTTACCCATCTATCACCTTCCTTCTGACATTTCCTATGTCTAACCACTCCTTCTTTTTACCGTCCCCTATGTAGCCCCATGCGCAATAGTGGCAGTGGAATGCATTGCTTGGGGTGAAATGATTAAAAAAAATCCGTTATGAAATGGATTAATTCCGAAATACACGAAAACATAGGATAGAAAAACAGAGTAGATATGAATATTACGAAAAATCTGGAATTTATGCGTTTATAAGTCTTAATTCAGCAAACTGCAAATTCCTTCCTTCTGCAGACGCTTATATATATATATTCTCGAATTTTTGAAGTTATGAACAACTACACACATGCAACTCACTACTGAGACATCTTGTTGGGATTTTCTACTCTGCTTAGGACTTCTTTCAGGCATTCTTTTAAAATTTTGATGTATTAATTTTTACTATAATTTCCCAATATTCAAATTTATATATAATGCCTCGATTGTAATATGAACTCTGGTAAAAAATATTAGAGAAAACCATTAACATCAAAAATACTAGCAAAAACCTTTAACATAAAATATTGCAATATGAACTCTGGTAAAAAAGGGTTACTGAACAGTAGGTTTATAAGTCCCAAAATTCAGTTGTTCTTGTCCTTAAGGATACATGGCTCAGTGGATATAGGTTTTGGTTTGTTTCTGTGACTTGACCTAAAGAGTTGTGAGTTCAATACCAGGCTACAAGTAACTTGCAGGGTTAAATGCATTACTACGCAAGGAATGAGAATGATATACCCCAGTGTTTGAAATAAAGGGCTCTGTTCGAAATGAAGAAAGCCGGAGCGTACAACAGCTGAAACGTCGTACAAATGGCAACAAAGATGCGGACAATAGTTCGAATAATGTAAATACTGTAAATACTACCTCATCTAAGAAATATAGACAAATGTTTTCACTATTAAAAGTTTAAAAAGCTTTTAACTTTTATTTTTCCTTTTCTTATTTTAATTTTTCGAGGTTCTTCTCAAATAAGTGATTGAATCTAACAACGCTGACCTAAAGATTTGGGAGTCTCTTTTGCGGTGAGGTTCACTGTCTCCTCGTTCAAAGAATTAAGAAAGAAACATTCCTCTACTTCAGCCTAAAAGTGATGAACTTGTTGCAGGCAAACGAAAATGTCGGCCGGGGTAAGATGTGATATAAGGTGATCTTTTCTCCCTGTAGATCAGAGTTGAAAAACCATTTAAGTCTTTGCTATCTAAAAATTTTCATTCGTTTCATTTTTTTTTATTACATAAAAAGAGTATGGCCAGCCTGTTGGTACACATTTTCGTCCATGACATTTCTTAAGTTTACAAAGAGATGAGGCATACAATTTTAACTGGAAAATTTCTAGTCTTTTGTTCATTATCTATCTATCTATCTATCTATCTATCTATCTATCTATCTATCTATCTCATTCAGTTCATATCTATCTATCTATCTATCTATCTATCTATCTATCTATCTCATTCAGTTCATATCTATCTATCTATCTATCTATCTATCTATCTATCTATCTATCTATCTATCTATCTTTGGCATTTGAGGCTAGCAAACTGGCTCCTGTCCGATGATCCTTGATTAGGTGAACTGAAAATCTTATGATTATCAGATGGAAGGAAAATGAAAATTTAAGAAGAGTTTTGTCACTTGATTTCGATCATAAAAATAACTATAAAAATAAATCAACTATAAATAATAATAATAATAATAATAATAATAATAATAATAATAATAATCTGTAGAAAAGCAGAACGGAAGCCAAGAGCCGACTATTGCGGCAAAGAATATGAAAATGAAAGCCAAAGATAAAGCTCTTGAACAGATGAAACAGCGCTGGCAAGACAAACCTCTGCATGGCCAATATCCAGTACGTGCCAATAAATCCAATGTTGACAAAGTTAATACTCATCGATGGTTACGTGCATCTGGATTAAAGTCTGAAACTGAAGGCTTTATTCTTGCAGCACAAGACCAAAGTCTTTTCACGAGAAACTTTCAGGCAAATATTATGCATAATAATATGGATCCAAAATGCAGGTTTTGTGATAAACACCAAGAAACAATAGACCACCTAATCTCAGGCTGTTCTGTGCTTGCCCCAAATGAATATAAAAATCGCCACGATAGAGTTGGGCAATATTTACATTGGGCAATGTGCAAACATTATGGAAAAGCTGTAAACAAACACTGGTATGAACATCATCCAGCACCGGTTACAGAAATAGAAGATGTAACCATTCTACGGGATTACACCACCTACACAGACAGAAAAATTGAAGCAAACAGGCCAGACATTATTGTTAAAAACTAGAAGGAGAAAACTTGTCTATTAATTGATATGGCTTGTCCAGCGGATTGTAACATAGCAATCAAGGAATTTGAAAAACTGTCAAAATATAAAGACCTGGAAATTGAAATAGAACAAATGTGGAAATTGAAAACAAGAGTTGTGCCAGTGATAGTAGGTGCACTTGGAATGATAAAAAATGGAACAAAAGAACACATTGAAAGAATCCCTGGAAACCCCAGCTTAAGAGACATACAAAAAATTGTCGTATTAAGTACAGCCCACACACTAAGGAAAACTTTATCTATGTAATGCTGGAGATGATAGGGAAGATAGAAAAACATGAAATGGAGCCATAACAACACGCCACTACCTGCCTTAGGTCTCCCCGCAGACTTGGTTGGTAGTGAGACCAAAGCAGAAATCGAAATATGATGAAAAATGACATAATAATAATAATATAAAATTTAATCTCTTATTATTGAAGTTTAGTAGGAAGAAATCAAAACCATTGACGCTAAAAAAAACACTGAACATCAAGATGTGCAAATATCGCCTTTATTGATAAAAAGATCAGATTGTAAAGATTAGGCATTGTAGGTGGAAACTGTAACATACAAGGAGCTGTTCAAACGACTTGGGTTCAACCAGTAAATCGTACAAACATATAACCAGGGATTTGTTTTTAGGAAAAACGTGTAAAATATGTAAGTTTTAGACACATATCCTTACACAACTGTTAACTAGTAGCAGAAGAAACCACAAGCAATTAACAACAAAATATTTGAGAAAATGGACACAACCTTCCTGTTTGATTTCTAGAAGTATAAAAAATTGGGTTCACTTGAAACAATTGGATTTAGACTGGTTTAGTGGAAAACAGATGGCGAGCTCGTTCAGATAGAATAATTAAACAATTAAATAGTTTGAATTGTAGTTAATCCAAAACAAATTAAAAGCGAGTCGATAACCCGAAAAAGCCAACAGTACAGATTAAATCGCGTCAAAAGAAACGACTTGGTACCGCAGAAATTTCAAAGAAACCCGACATGTATTATTCCCAAATCGCCTACTAGAAACGCTAGCACTAGTTAAAGGTTTTCTTTCACTTTCTCATGAACGAATTAAATAAAATCTTTCTTTCTTATCAAAATATACTCTCTTTTTTACACGCATACATACATACATAAAACTAACGTGGCACATGCTGGGTAGGGTTTATAATCACTTAGTTGCATCTCAGAGTGCGGTTCGGTTGGACAGAGACGCAGCTGAGAAAAATAAAATACTGAGATGGGCCCGGTCCCAGAAAAGGACTGCCCGAGGCTGCACCAATGCAATCAACCGTTGCGGGTGTTGGCTAAATTTTGGTCCCGGTCTGGGAATAGGAGCTCTGTTTCCTCACTATAAACTCGATCTTCTGTGACATCACGTCTCGGTGGGTAGACGAGGTAAATATCCATGCATACTTAATCGTTTTTATTGACTAAATCTGAAGTTCAAAATCTGAATGCTAAGCCACATATTCCTAGAATCTTTTTGTAAATTCCTATTTGTGGGTTATTTTAAAATATATAAAAATTTATCTATTACCGTTTATACAATTTCTTTTTCTCATTTATTCTTGCCATGTTTTGGCAACTAAGATTCAAATTTTGTCAATAGATTCAAGGTTAATGAAATATTTGCCGTCGTCCGAAATAGTAATTTTGAGTCCCTCTACAAATGGCCATCTAGAAGTGTGATTAAGAAAATAATGCTGAATTTTTCTTTTTTATCATTTCACCCCAAACAAGGCGGGACTGCCACTAGTTCACAAAGAGGTTACAATGAGAGAAAACATTGGGTACAGTGGGTATTGAAGTAAGGATACAAGATGAACGGGATTTAAGAAGATAGAAGACGGCAATTGATGTTGCATTTACATTTTTAGACAAAGTAATTATCAGGGAAGTAGGTAAGCGGAAGGGAGTTCCACAGGCGGGAAGTGCGAGAATACAAATAAAATAGTAACCTACTCAGTTACAAAAATTTTGTTATTTTTCTATCAAAATGAAGAAACTACTCATACAACCAGAAGAAATCTGGTTGTTACTACTAAAGAGATTATGGCTGTTCCATTGGACTACAGACGGATAAACAAATGAAGGAAAATAAACAAGAAATATCTCGCGAAAAGAAAAGAAAACGAACCTATTATATAAAACGAATAGAAAATCTTATCCATAATAATTGGTGTAATTATAGATGATCATAAATACGAGTCGAGACTATAGAAAATGGATATTGTAAGAGTTGATATTGACGAAATAATTAGGGTCGACGAGAGTGCTGAGTAAGGTGCTGGTAATCTGAATAAACCTCTTACTTGATAATAACCAGACACGTTTTGGTAGGTATATGAAATGTGTGAAATTATAATAAAACACCTTCTTAACGATAACAAGCGTTGTATCCACAACTAAAGAAGGGAATGCAAAAAAAACAAAAAAACACTTTTCACTAAGATTTCTTTCCGTTTTTCTTTGGGTTGATTTGTTTTTCATAATATTTTTTTTGTTGTTTTTAAGTTATTTATTTACTTATTTATTTTTTGCTATCCTGATCTGGAGGATGACTTTACAATTCTCAACTGTTTATTTAACAACCTCTCCCACTTGTTGCTGTGTTGTTAGACAATTGCGAAATTTTATCCAACATTGAGTCATTTTCTACTCCGCATTTTATTTCCTGTTCAACTGGTGTCATTTTGGAATTCACTTGTCTGCATTTATTTTTCGACTTTCGTGTGTGGACAGTTTAAATTTTAGAATTAAAAAAAAATTAAATAAATGATTAAATGTAACTCATTGGAAACTCAAAATTCGAAAAAACTTTTGATTGACTGACAGAAAACGCAATTAGAAAATATCACCACACCTATGTCTGAAACACTGGAGACTTTCTTTTCCCTAAATATAAGAGAGGAACTTTTTTTTATTGGATGCTGGTGTGTTCATTATGCGGGTCAACACCTTATATCGTTTGAATTTTCTCTAAAACACATTCTGATTTGAACTGATGATATTCATATACACGACTGAACCAAAATCATTTGCACAATTCCTAGTATATCTCTGCTCCCTCTCTTTCAGGGATGCTTTTCTTTTCCTTTCCCTTTTTTCTTTTTTTTTTTTTTTTTTGCAGTTTCCATTCTTTTACATTACTATGTCTTCTCCACTTGAAATATATATTTTTTAATACGTTTCGTATTGACATCATTTATTCTGATGAATTTTGGTATTCCATTATTCCATTGATCTTTAGAGGATCTCCCTCTGCATAAACATCTCCGAATATTTTCATTTTCAACCATGACGGTTTGGTAGAATTTTTTTTAATAGTCATAATGCTTTTAATTTCTATTTTAAATCTTATTCTGCATGTTTCTATGCCCGGCCATTATGATTTTCTACAGAGGATTAGAGTGTAGTATCTGTTCTAATCCTGAGCCTTCTTGTTATGCGTGGGAAAGAATTGGCAAAGGGTGATAGAGTTACCTAATGATCGCTTTAGGCATGAAAATTGCAATCATCTAAATCTATTTATTTCTCTGTCCTCACTGCCTACATCAACAAACATTCTATATCCGTAATTGAGGACTTTTTCCAATATATATATATATTTATATATATATATATATATGTGTGTGTGTGTGTGTGTGTGTGTGTGTGTGTGTGTGTGTGTGTGTGTGTGTGTTTAAGCAGCAAATTTTCAAGATTTCCCATCAGTAAACCTAAAAATAATAAGTACCCTGATGCTACACCAGACATGGCTCTCATGGCTTATAATCTTAATTAATTGGAAATGTTAATTTGTAGATCTTTTATCGTGGTGATTATTTTCTTTTGAACATGACAGATTAAATAAATTACAAACACTATGTTTGTTTATTTTTAATAAAATCCGTTCATACTCACGGATAATCTTTCGCGTATTACAATTAATCATCAGAATCTATTTCTTTAAAAATTACTGTACATTTTTAGCAACACAGTTTTCCGGTTACATTTGTTACCATAACTCATACCCCTGAAGATGACCTCGGAAAGAGGTTGAAAGTACTTGGGTACATTAAAAAATGAATGAAAATAACATCTGTCAACGTTACAGCTCATTTCTGACATCTTTTGATTGTAATACACGAAAGATTATCCGTGAATATGAACGGATTTTATTAAAAATGAGCAAAAATAGTGTTTGCAATTCATTTAAGCAGATATATGTATATATAAACCTTCAGTTGAATATCTTTATGTGTGTGTATTAATATGATGTCGAGATATGGTAAAAGTATAATTTCCTTCTCTTTCGTAGGTTAAATGGATTGTAGGTTCTGTTGGGTCTGTCAACAAGTTCAGGTAGTGGTGTGTCATGTGGGTGTATCAATAGGGAATGACGCACCATTACCCCCCCCCCACACACACACACAAACACATATGTATTACGAGAAAAGGAATAGACAATGACAACAGTTAAAACACTGAGAGGCTGTGTTGGTAAGGCAGCATACCAAGAAAAATTGATTGCAAAACTGAAAGGCTTCTTTGACTGGAAAGGCATGAAACTTGCAATTCCTAAAAGTTCCTTATAGAGACTCAGAGTAAGAGAAAAATAGAACAGAAAATACTGTAGACAACATTTGTGTTTCTCTTTTCCCTTTTCTTGCAAATGAAACGAATCCATGATCATTAGATTCTGAGAAAAACATTGGAAAGCAACAAAGCTTGAACGGATAAGAAAGTGAATGTGTGAAAATACAGATAAAAATAAGAACAGTTATGAGATAATGAATAATCTTAAATTGTACACGCAAATTCTACTCCATCAGCTTCTTTTCTCACACTTCCCGCCCTTGGAATTCCCTTCCATTTACTTGCTTCCTCGACAGCTACAATCTCCAAGAATTTAAATGTAAAGTCAATAGTCATCTCCTATCTCACTAACTCTCTCATGCCCCTTTCTTCGTCCACTCCACTCTCATCAGTATTCTCATCCTTCTGTTACCCACTTCCTGACACCCCCTATAACCTGTTATTCTTTCTCATAGCTTTCCTCTTATTTAACCCCCTGCAAAATGCCTTGCTTGTGGCGATATGATTATAACATTCTTTTTTTAAAATGTCAATATCCAAGATTTCCCATCAGTAAACCTAAAAATAATAAGTACCCTGATGCTACATCAGACATGGCTCTCATGGCTTATAATCTTAATTAATTGGAAATGTTAATTTGTAGATCTTTTATCGTGGTGATTATTATTATTATTATGTCATTTTTCATCATATTTCGATTTCTGCTTTGGTCTCACTACCAACCAAGTCTGCGGGGAGACCTAAGGCAGGTAGTGGCGTGTTGTTATGACTCCATTTCATGTTTTTCTATCTTCCCTATCATCCCCAGCATTACATAGATAACGTTTTCCTTAGTGTGTGGGCTGTACTTAATATGACAATTTTTTGTATATCTCTTAAGCTGGGGTTTCCAGGGATTCTTTCAATGTGTTGTTTTGTTCCATTTTTTATCATTCCAAGTGCACCTACTATCACTGGCACAACTCTTGTTTTCAATTTCCACATTTTTTCTATTTCAATTTCCAGGTCTTTATATTTTGGCAGTTTTTCAAATTCCTTGATTGCTATGTTACAATCCGCTGGACAAGCCATATCAATTAATAGACAAGTTTTCTCCTTCTGGTTTTTAACAATAATGTCTGGCCTGTTTGCTTCAATTTTTCTGTCTGTGTAGATGGTGTAATCCCATAGAATGGTTACATCTTCTATTTCTGTAACCGGTGCTGGATGATGTTCATACCAGTGTTTGTTTACAGTTTTTCCATAATGTTTGCACATTGCCCAATGTAAAAATTGCCCAACTCTATCGTGGCGATTTTTATATTCGTTTGGGGCAAGCACAGAACAGCCTGAGATTAGGTGGTCTATTGTTTCTTGGTGTTTATCACAAAACCTGCATTTTGGATCCATATTATTATGCATAATATTTGCCTGAAAGTTTCTCGTGAAAAGACTTTGATCTTGTGCTGCAAGAATAAATCCTTCAGTTTCAGACTTTAATCCAGATGCACGTAACCATCGATGAGTATTAACTTTGTCAACATTGGATTTATTGGCACGTACTGGATATTGGCCATGCAGAGGTTTGTCTTGCCAGCGCTGTTTCATCTGTTCAAGAGCTTTATCTTTGGCTTTCATTTTCATATTTTTTGCCGCAATAGTTGGTTCTTGGCTTCTGTTTTGCTTTTCTACAGAATCTACTAACTGTAAATCCTGTTTGTATTTACTGCCTTCATTTATTATTGAATATTTTTTCTTTCTTTCTTCATGTTGCCTTACTAATTGTATCATCCAATCCTTTGTTGTTTCTATGTATGTTAGTAAGCCAATAGTTGTTGTCTTGTATGACAATTCCAGCTGAATAAGACCTCTTCCACCTTCTTTACGGGGTATGTATAGACGGTCTACATCAGCCTTTGGATGATGCATCTTATGCTTAGAAAGAAGCTTTCTTGTTTTAGCATCCATTCGCCTGATGTCGTTTAGAGTCCAGTTTAAGATGTTGAAGCTATATTGGACAACTGGGATTGCAAGGCTATTAATGGCCATAACTCTATTCTGTGAATTTAATTCAGTTTTTAATATCATTCGTAGCCTTCTATAGTACTCTTTACGCACTATTTCTTTCATTTTTTTATGGTGAATGTTTTTGCTCTCATTTACACCTAGGTATTTATAAGCTTCTTCTGGTTTCAATTCTTTTATTGTTACAGCAGGGTCTAGGCTAATTGAGGATGTTTCTTGTATTGATCCACGTAAAACTGTAGCTTTAGCACATTTATTCAAATTAAATTTCATACCAATGTCTTCGCTGAAGCATTTTACAGTTTGCAGAAGACCTTCCAGCTCATTATCATTCTTAGCATATAACTTTAAGTCATCCATGTAAAATAGATGGCTTATTTTCTTTTGGCCTATTTTATAACCACATTCTGTCTTATTAAGTTGACTGGTTAGTGCTATTAATGATATGCAGAATAGTAAGGGAGATAAAGAATCACCTTGAAATATACCTCTTTTGATGTTTATTTCATCAGACTTATAGGTTCCATTTATATGATTGAGGTAAAGGGTTGTTTTCCATATAGACATGCATTGTTTGATGAAATTGATGATGACGGGCGATATCTTGTATATATTTAAAGTCTTTAAAATCCAGGAATGTGGCACACTATCGAATGCCTTTCGATAGTCTATCCAGGCTGTACTAAGATTTTTCTTTGTACTGTAGCAGTTTTCCAGGATCATTTTGTTAATCAGCAATTGGTCTTTACAACCATAACAGCCACGTTTGCACCCTTTTTGTTCAAGCGGTAACATGTCATTTCTTTCTAAGAATAAATATGTCTGCTTTGTTAAAATAGATGTTAATAGTTTATATGTTGTCGGAAGACATGTAATTGGTCTGTAGTTTTTCGGATTTTTTGTGTCACCATTCTTGGGTAGAAGAAATGTAATTCCTTTTGTCAACCATGCAGGAATTTTAGTGGGATCGTCAACCATTTCTTGAAGTTCTTTGGCTAGTTTTTTATGTGATGCGCTTAAATAATATAGCCAAAAGTTAGGAATTTTATCTATGCCTGGGAATTACCAATTGTGTGTTTTTTTTAGTGCATATTTAACATCATCTTCTGTAATTCCAGACCATGTCTGTTCGGGTTTATTTTTCATTCGTTCTGTCTCTTGCGTAATCCAATGTACTTCCTTGCTAAGTTCTTTAGGGCAAGCCCATATTTTTTCCCAGAACTGTGTGACTTCTTCCATTCTGGGGGGTACTGTCACTTCAATTCTTTTTTTACCTATTTCCCTGTAAAATCTCTTTGTATCAGTCTGAAAAATCTTGTTTTGTCTGTAAAATCTTGCTCTTTTTTCATAGCGTCTTATTCTTTGAGCCTTCAGTTGGATTTTTTGCTTTATTGTTTCTTTATTTGATAAGACGTCATTTTCATTCCTGATGTTATATTTTTTTTCGGCTCTTCTTCTTTTCGTAGTTCTTACATTTATTCCTCTACTCCGTTCATCCAGTACTGATAGTTCACTTCTTAGTTGTTCGATTTCTTTTTCGATTTTTCTTTTCCAAGGTGGATCTTCACGTCTGCGTGACTGCCTTGTTTTTATTTATATTATTATTATGTCATTTTTCATCATATTTCGATTTCTGCATTGGTCTCACTACCAACCAAGTCTGCGGGGAGACCTAAGGCAGGTAGTGGCGTGTTGTTATGACTCCATTTCATGTTTTTCTATCTTCCCTATCATCCCCAGCATTACATAGATAACGTTTTCCTTAGTGTGTGGGCTGTACTTAATAAGACAATTTTTTGTATATCTCTTAAGCTGGGGTTTCCAGGGATTCTTTCAATGTGTTGTTTTGTTCCATTTTTTATCATTCCAAGTGCACCTACTATCACTGGCACAACTCTTGTTTTCAATTTCCACATTTTTCCTATTTTAATTTCCAGGTCTTTATATTTTGACAGTTTTTCAAATTCCTTGATTGCTATGTTACAATCCGCTGGACAAGCCATATCAATTAATAGACAAGTTTTCTCCTTCTGGTTTTTAACAATAATGTCTGGCCTGTTTGCTTCAATTTTTCTGTCTGTGTAGATGGTGTAATCCCATAGAATGGTTACATCTTCTATTTCTGTAACCGGTGCTGGATGATGTTCATACCAGTGTTTGTTTACAGCTTTTCCATAATGTTTGCACATTGCCCAATGTAAAAATTGCCCAACTCTATCGTGGCGATTTTTTATTATTATTATTATGTCATTTTTCATCATATTTCGATTTCTGCATTGGTCTCACTACCAACCAAGTCTGCGGGGAGACCTAAGGCAGGTAGTGGCGTGTTGTTATGACTCCATTTCATGTTTTTCTATCCTCCCTATCATCCCCAGCATTACATAGATAACGTTTTCCTTAGTGTGTGGGCTGTACTTAATAATACAATTTTTTGTATATCTCTTAAGCTGGGGTTTCCAGGGATTCTTTCAATGTGTTGTTTTGTTCCATTTTTTATCATTCCAAGTGCACCTACTATCACTGGCACAACTCTTGTTTTCAATTTCCACATTTTTTCTATTTCAATTTCCAGGTCTTTATATTTTGACAGTTTTTCAAATTCCTTGATTGCTATGTTACAATCCGCTGGACAAGCCATATCAATTAATAGACAAGTTTTCTCCTTCTGGTTTTTAACAATAATGTCTGGCCTGTTTGCTTCAATTTTTCTGTCTGTGTAGATGGTGTAATCCCATAGAATGGTTACATCTTCTATTTCTGTAACCGGTGCTGGATGATGTTCATACCAGTGTTTGTTTACAGCTTTTCCATAATGTTTGCACATTGCCCAATGTAAATATTGCCCAACTCTATCGTGGCGATTTTTATATTCGTTTGGGGCAAGCACAGAACAGCCTGAGATTAGGTGGTCTATTGTTTCTTGGTGTTTATCACAAAACCTGCATTTTGGATCCATATTATTATGCATAATATTTGCCTGAAAGTTTCTCGTGAAAAGACTTTGGTCTTGTGCTGCAAGTATAAATCCTTCAGTTTCAGACTTTAATCCAGATGCACGTAACCATCGATGAGTATTAACTTTGTCAACATTGGATTTATTGGCACGTACTGGATATTGGCCATGCAGAGGTTTGTCTTGCCAGCGCTGTTTCATCTTTTCAAGAGCTTTATCTTTGGCTTTCATTTTCATATTTTTTGCCGCAATAGTTGGTTCTTGGCTACTGTTTTGCTTTTCTACAGAATCTACTAACTGTAATTCTTGTTTGTATTTATTATTATTATTATTATTATTATTATTATTATTATTATTATTGATATAAAAACGTCAGCATAATAATGAAGGCATCAATATTCCAGTTGTAGTTGGAGCCCTCAGATTGATTGAAAAAGTTTCCGATGGACCCATTGAAGGGATTCCTGGTTGCCAAAGCCTTAAGGAAATAAAAAAACATATGCTTACAAATACAGCCCACGCTTTACGAAGGGCTTTATGTTTGTAAGATGAGTGTGATTTTACGGGTTTATTTGTTTTATTTCCTCAAAAAATGCTTAGTGGAAAATGTCATAATGCCATCTCTGGCCATAGGTTTATGGTTGGAACCCAGAAATAAATTAGTATACATCAGAAAACAAAGGAAATAATAATAATAATAATAATAATAATAATAATAATAATAATAAACGGTGGGTTTAATTGCCTCCTATTTGCGTCTCTGCTGGTTTATTGCTTTCATTTAATTATAATAATAATGAAAAAACTAAAATACTCCTACTATTCTTAATCTCTCTCACTCTCACTCTCTCTCTCTCTCTCTCTCTCTCTCTCTCACTCACTCTCTCACTCACTCTCTACGTATCCTGAGGATCATGGCGCTCCACACCTTTTGTTACTTATCTTCCTTCCATTGGGTCAAATTAGACAAGTAAACTGCCAGAAAACCGAATGTATGGTCATCAGCAAAAAGGACAGCCCAAAATGCTAATTACAGGTGAGGAACTCTAAAATCAAACAGGTACAGAAATTTAAATACCTAGGAAGTATTCTAACAGAAGACAGAAAGTGCAACACTGAGATTCGAAGGCGAATTGGCCTGGCGAAAGAAGCATTCCAGAGGTTGAGTAAAGTATTAAGAAACAGGACAATTTCGCTAGAAACAAGGAAGAGAGTACTGGATTGGTATGTGATGTCGGTTCTTCAATATGGCAGTGAATGTTGGACAATATCTTCAAAGATGATGGAAAAACTTGAAGCAGCTGAAGTGTGGTTCTACAGAAGGATGCTGCGGATATCATGGACCGAGCATGTGAGCAATGACGAGGTTTTGGAAAGGATGGAGACGAAAAGGAAATTAATACTGAGCATCAGGAAGAGACAACTACAGTTCCTGGAACATGCAATGAGGAAGGAGGACTTGGAGAACCTGTTACTAACAGGCCAGATAGAGGGAAAAAGAGACAGGGGAAAGCAGCGGATAACTTATTTGAAGGACCTGATCAGGTGGATGACGGAACGAGGGTTTCATGGTGCTAAGAGCCACCAGGGAGAGGGAGATGTGAAAAGCCATGATCGCCTACGTCCTGAAAGGACATGGCACATAAAAGAAGAAGAAAAAAGAAGATTAATCGTCGCTTTACTGTTTATTTTCGATTCACGTCCTGCTGAGTATTCCATTCGCCATGCATTCTTTCTTCATTGTATATCCCAAACAACATAATTTGCTTCCTACAGATTATCAAACGTTTCTTTTTAGTTCCTATGTTTATTTTTTTTCTTTAAAACTTCTTCGTTTAACACATTGTTACACTGCCAATGATACTTAACTTTTTTTGTTGTTGCCCTAACCACATGTCGGTCGTTTTAATTTTTATCAGTACTTGTGACGAAATTGTCCATCTCTCCTTATCATATCGAGGATAGACATTAGACAGAAACCGACGCACTCAACTTTTCGTTTCAAATTCTATTTTTCGATCGCTTAGTTTTTTGAAAAGCCCGTTTCCCTTGTGCGCCACAATTTTAGTTCTGGCCGCCCACACAAGTGAATTTACGCACCCACTTAATTTTGACGCTATAACTAAGACGCATAACAACACTATAAATAATAGCAATCATTATAATAATAGTAAAATGCAAGTTTAATACTATAATCAGCAGTAATAATACTATATAGCCTCAGTCCTTTACTCTTTTCAACATTACAATAATACAATGACGTTCATCGCCTTTGGTTATTGCAGATTTTATGTGAATGAATGCGAAAGAATAAATGGGTATGACATAAGGTTACATGTGTGGAGCACACAGTCAGGTTCTAACTTCAACAGTAAGAGTGCGAAACTTCAGTGGGTCCATTGTGAGACACCAATAGACTTTCTTTCTTTCATTCTTTAGATCTATTGACAGGGTCAATCTGATTTTCAAACTTTTTTCTAAAAAGGTTGAAAGTCAGATTTTTTTATTATAATTCCCCCCCCCCATACAAGATTACTTAAATAGAAGGGATTGCTAAGTGTGAAGGAATCATAAAAAAAAGAAGCATTCTTAAAGAACGAGAACAACAGAAAAGGAATTAAGAATACATTTGATAACGATGACATTGCATTTCACTTTTTAAAAATGAAAGTTGCCTGAAAAACATGGAAACGGAAGAGAATTCCACAAACGTGAAGTGCGGTAGAAGAAACTGTTTGCATAAAACTTACAGTTGCATCAAGCCAGTTCAGCTGTGAATTGATAAGACGTTGCCCCCCCACGAATTTAGTACAGTTTTGATGTCATAGAGAAGAGCTCATCCTAACAGTTACCATGAAAGTATTTATAGAAAAGGCAGAGGGAGGCAAATTTACGGCGGTGGGAAAGTGAATGAAACCGAGATGCTAAGTTCGGACCAATAATATTGCCGATTCTTCTTTGAATGTTACTAAGAATATCTAAATAGATAGCAGGAAGATCGGACCATATTTGGCAAAAATATTTAAAGCATGAACGAATGGTAAATGTTTAAGTTAGGTTCTGGGGAAAAAAAATTGTCTAGTACGATAAAAAGTACCAACTTTTTTAGCAGCAGACCGAGCAATGGATTCAATATAAGGTTTGCACTTCATGAGGATCGAACTCGCTACATTAGTAATGGATTGCAAGTCATTTTTTCACACTACATATTTATTTTTTTCCATGTACAGAAATACGTATGTTAATTATTTGACGTATTCATACAATAGATAGATAGATATAAACTAAATGATATATATATATATATATAGAAAGAGAGAGAGAGAGAGAGAGAGAGAGAGAGAGAGAGAGATGAAAAAAGTGTGATAGTAAAGTACTCATTTTCGAATTCCTAATTCAACCCCGCCTTTTTTAAAAAAATGATAATTTGACTCACTCTCATTATCTGTCTCTTTGTCTCTCTCCGCCTCCCTCATATTTCAATTTTTTTCTTGTCTTTTTCTTCTTTTCATACAAATACGCAAAATCTTTTTTTTATTCTTGATTTCAAAAGTAAACAACCGGAAACAAAAAAGAAAAAAAAAAGAAGAGAAAAAAGGGAGTAATAATTTGGATCTTAATTTGTGATTCTGGTCAACTCCCAGATGACCAAATGATTGGCCTTTCTTGTACAAATGTTGGATGACTTATTCGCTAAAGTTTATTCTTCCGGTATGCGATGACATTGCGAAATATGCACTTTACACAATCGACTGACATTCATTTTACACTTTCAGCTGATTAGACCTCTCAAAAAACAAAAAACAAAAAAAAAGCAAAAACGAACGAACAATATTAGCATTTACTCATCTAAGTAAGGCACAAGACTATAAACATAGAGCCTTCAATAAAATACAATAGAAATACTAAAAAGAAAAACCATTTTCTAAGAGCCACTAAAACATCTAATCAACTTGACTTAAACTCTTTTCCTGATCTTCATTAACGATCTCCCCGATGTAATCAGATCCCAAATAGGCCTCTACGCAGACGACACTACAGTTTACTCTCGCCTCGATCAAAAATCTGTCGAAGCTGACAAAGCAAACCTCGCTGCTGTGCTTGAAAAGGACCCCCACTCCGTGGTGGACTGGGGTAAGAAATGACTCGTGAATTTTTAATGATTCGAAAACGAAGCTGCTATCTATTAACCATCACAGACACTCGCTACTCCACACATTAGCATAGATCAGGCTAGTCTCCATGAAAGTAAAACACTGCGCCTCCTCGGGTTAAATCTCACAACAGACCTCAAGTGGAATGACTATATCGAATCCATAACTAAATCCGCTGTTAAGAAAGTTGGTAGGGCCAGGAAGTTTTTCCCGTCTGAAACAATACTGCACATATACAAATCTACCATCCGCCCGTGCATTGAATACTGCTGTCATATCTGGTCGGGTGCCCCTGCTATCGACCTGGGGGTCCTTGACAAAATCCAACGGAGAATCTTTAATGTGATCTATCCCGACTTAGCAGCTCAGATACAGTCACTTACTCACTGGCGCAATGTGGCATCCCTGTGTGTCTTCTACAAGTACTTTCACGGCTTCTGCTTCGATGAACTTAGCTCTCTGGTGCCCCCTATGTATGAATTTACCCGAGCCACAAGATTAGCAACTAAGTCCCTCTCTTTAACTGTGAAACCAATAAAATGTAAACGCAAATTCTACTCCATAAGCTTCTTTTCTCGCACTTCCCGCCTGTGGAATTCCCTTCCATTTACTTGCTTCCTCGACAGCTACAATCTCCAGGAGTTTAAATGTAAAGTCGAGTAGATAGACTAATTGGAGTAGATAGACTAAACTATCGCCCGGTTCGCACTCCACCCACGTCTATTGAACAGGTGAAGAGGCTCATCCCTTGTTCCCTGTTTAGGATGTGGTTTCCGGCTTTCTCTTTCCTAATATTTTCACTCTTACGTAGCCCCCTGCACATCAGTGGCGTTATCGCCTTGCTCGGGGTGACATGATTAAAAAAAAAAATAGTCATCTTGCTGACTTGCATCCTCTTATGTTTCTTTCTTCGTCCACACCACTCTCATCTTTCTTTTACCCACTTCCTGGCAGCCCATGTAACCTGTCACTCTTTCTCATGACTTTCCTTCTATGTAAACCCCTGCGCACTAGTGGCAGTAAACTGCTACTGCCTTGCTTTGGGTGATATAATTATCAAAAAAGAAAAAAAGAAAAAAGTCACCGAATAAGAAGAGTAGTCGGTGAGACTTCATCTCATGACGTTATAAAAAGTCGATGGACGCTCTTGGATAAGGCGCCATAAGTTATCTTCTCGTATCTTTAGCCGATGTGTCCCAATAACCACAGTGGTTGCCCGAAGCCGTAAATAATCTTATACGGTTTTTACCTATAAATGCATACATATCCTACTGTTCTTGCCACCCCGCTTCAGTTGTTCGCACGTCATTACGACCTGCCAATAACTAAAAAAATAATTACTTATTTCGTGTTTTGATTGCGTGGAAACAGGTGAAAAGACATTATTTGATTTCAGTGAGAAAATCAAAGAAAAAAAAAGTAAAGAAAGATAAAAGTGCGATATATATATATATAATCATTTCACCCCAAGCAAGGTGGAAATTCTACTAGTACACAGGGGTTACAGAGAGTGAATGTGAGAGAAAAGACTGGATAAAGGGGTTATTGGGAAAAAGATAAAAGATGAACATGATTCAAGAAAATAGAAGATAGTGATTGACGTTGCATTACAATTTTGGGACATTGTAGCTATCAGGGAAAAAAGTAAAACGAAGTGATGACCACAGGTGGGGAGTGCGAGAAAAGAAACTATTCGAATAGAAGTGACGATTACATTTAATTATTTCAACGGTAAAAGAGTGAGACCTAGATGCTAATGTAGTAAATTAGTAAATTAATGTGGTCGGGACTTCAGGGGAAAAAGCTCGTCATAGCAGTTGCCATGAAAATATTTGTAGAAAAGACAAAGAGAAGCCACATCCCGTCGGTGAGAAAGTGACTGAAGTCGAGATGCCAACTCAGGATCAATTCCGTCGCAGATCCTTCTTTGGATTTTGCCTTGAACCTACAAATGAATAGCAGGAGCACCCGACCAGATATGGCAACAGTATTCAATCCGCAGATGAATGGTAGAGTTATAAATGTGCAAGATAGACTCTGACAAGAAAGACATTCGGGCACGACACAGTAACCCAACTTTTATAACAGGAAATTCAGCTATAAATTCAGTACATTCGTTCGACTTCAGGTCGGTTGAAAAGTGACGCCAAGAAGGCGCAGTGTGTTGCCCTCCAGGAGACTAGCATCAACTACGCTGATGGCAGTCAGGGAAGTTTTTCTATGATGGTTAAAGGAGAACAGTCTTATTTTAGAAGTATTCAAATTTACAAACCGTTTCCTGTCCCAGTTAACCACTGATTAGAGGTCTTTTTCAAAAGCAGTAAGAACAGAGACTACATTTTGATTTCATTCAAAAAGACCGAGAAGCAATTTATTTACCCTACTCCCCCACTGGAGCAAGATGTAACACAAGGTCGGTTTTTAACGGGGGGAACCTGAGCGAGTACGCTTAGGCCATTGATCAAAGATTACCCAGCCCCCGCTTATGAGGTAACTGGGTACCAAACTGGTCTTATCTGGTCAAAGCTTGTCATAGCTGGTCAGATCTAGTCGTATACCTCCCAGCCAAAAGGCCGAGAAGCGATAGCGGCGCTGATAAAATTTGACATTTTTCAGATCCACACTATCGAACGGAAGAAACAGAGTGAGGCAATCGCCAAAAGTCCAGTCATCATAAATAAAATAATATCGTCTGCTAAATCATTTTAAAATTATTATTAAGAGAAATGTTCGTAAGATGGCGGTTAGGCAAGAAAAAAAGGAATAAAAAAGAAAGAAAGAATTAAAGAAAAATATGTTTAAATACCTGATAAATAAATTGTAAAAACAATTCATATGAATGAATGAATGAATGAATGAAAGATGACGTAAGAGTGTTTTTAAAATCTGTTTGAATGGAAAAGGTTACAATTTCAAATCTTTTCACTTGTACCCTTTTCTTAAAATAACGACCTGCATTCATATTTTTATTGTAATATTTTGTTTAAGTTGTTAAATTCAAATATTTAACAATGCGATAGGATATATTCTTACGAATATTTTATTCTCATAGAACTCGCCATGTTAGTATTCAATCATAAATTGAAGAATTAAGATTCATCATAAAATTCCAATCGGATATCCGAGAAATTTTCAGTGGTCTCTCCAGCCTGCATATGGATTTCATTTAGAAATTAAACGCAAAAAGGAACATCATTAATTAACTCAAGTAAAAACGAACAATTAACATATGTTTGGGTAGTGCAATAGCTAATCGCACAGACCATCAAATCAGATAGTCGCGTTCAAAGTTTTGTGTAGTCTGTGGCGTTCACTTTTGTACAAATGCCCTTTGGAAAGGCATAAATCCATCTCTTCTCTTCCTACCCAGCTATGGGTTAAATAGTAGGCAAAACAGAGCTTTCTAGTTTTGAGTAGCAGCTATTCTAAGAGAAAGAAAATTCGAAATACCAAACTGTGAGTAACCACTCCACCATGAAGTTATGGCAAAGCAAACAAAGTAAACCTGGCTGATGCTCTTCAAAAAGACCCCCAAATCTGGGATTGAATTGGGGTAGGAAGTGGTTAGTAAATTTTAATGCCTCCAAAACGATGCTGCTCTCCTTTAATAAACCATAGAGAAACATTCCTGCTTACCATCAGAATGGATGAAGCTAGTCTCCTAGAGAACAACGCACTGCGCCTCCTTGGCCGCACTCTCTCAAATGATTTCAAATAGAATGAGTACATCGCATCTATAGCTGCAACTACTGCTAAGAAAGTTGGTTCACTGTGTCGGACCATGAAGTTTTTCTCATCAAAATTCTTTTTGCACATATATAAATCTACTATTCATCCGTGGGTTGAGTACTGTTGCAATGTCTGGTTGGTTTTCCGTCAATTCACCATGAGATTCTCGACATAATCCAAAGGTGGATCTGCAATATAATCGATCCTGACTTGGCAGCCTTCCTTCAGTCACTTTCCCACCGACGTCATGTGGTGTCACTTTGTCTTTTCAAGTATTTTCATGGCAACTACTCTGACTAGGTTTTTTCCCTGGTACCCCAACCACGTGTATTTACATGTGCTCCTAAATTGTCATCAAAGTCCCACCATTTTACCGTCGAAAAGTTAAATGTAACCGCCTTTTCTACTGAAACAGCAACAATCTTAAAAAAGATTAAATGCAACGTCAATTGCTATTTTTTATCTACTTGATTCCCATCCATCTCTTTTCTTCAACATCCCAATAGCTACAATCTCCAAAAGTTTAAATACAACGTCAATTTTCCATCTTAAATCTACTTGATTCCCATCCATCTCTTATCTTTTCTTCAACATCCCAATAGCTACAATCTCCAAAGGTTTAAATCCAACGTCAATTTCCATCTTAAATCTACTTGATTCCCATCCATCTCTTATCTTTTCTTCAACATCCCAATAGCTACAATCTCCAAAAGTTTAAATCCAACGTCAATTTCCATCTTAAATCAACTTGATTCCCATCCATCTCTTTTCTTCAACATCCCAATAGCTACAATCTCCAAAAGTTTAAATACAACGTCAATTTTCCATCTTAAATCTACTTGATTCCCATCCATCTCTTATCTTTTCTTCAACATCCCAATAGCTACAATCTCCAAAGGTTTAAATCCAACGTCAATTTCCATCTTAAATCTACTTGATTCCCATCCATCTCTTATCTTTTCTTCAACATCCCAATAGCTACAATCTCCAAAAGTTTAAATCCAACGTCAATTTCCATCTTAAATCTACTTGATTCCCATCCATCTCTTTTCTTCAACATCCCAATAGCTACAATCTCCAAAAGTTTAAATCCAACGTCAATTTTCCATCTTAAATCTACTTGATTCCCATCCATCTCTCATCTTTTCTTCAACATCCCAATAGCTACAATCTCCAAAGGTTTAAATCCAACGTCAATTTCCATCTTAAATCTACTTGATTCCCATCCATCTCTTATCTTTTCTTCAACATCCCAATAGCTACAATCTCCAAAAGTTTAAATCCAACGTCAATTTCCATCTTAAATCTACTTGATTCCCATCCATCTCTTTTCTTCAACATCCCAATAGCTACAATCTCCAAAGGTTTAAATCCAACGTCAATTTCCATCTTAAATCTACTTGATTCCCATCCATCTCTTATCTTTTCTTCAACATCCCAATAGCTACAATCTCCAAAAGTTTAAATCCAACGTCAATTTCCATCTTAAATCTACTTGATTCCCATCCATTTCTTTTCTTCAACATCCCAATAGCTACAATCTCCAAAAGTTTAAATCCAACGTCAATTTCTCTCTTAAATCTACTTGATTCCCATCCATCTCTTTTCTTCAACATCCCAATAGCTACAATTCCCAAAAGTTTAAATCCAACGTCAATTTCCATCTTAAATCTACTTGATTCTCATCAATCTCTTATCTTTTCTTCAACATCCCAATAGCTACAATCTCCAAAAGTTTAAATCCAACGCCAATTTCCAACTTAAATCTACTTGATTCCCATCCATCACTTATCTTTTCTTCAACATCCCAATAGCTACAATCTCCAAAAGTTTAAATCCAACGTCAATTTCCATCTTAAATCTACTTGATTCCCATCCATCACTTATCTTTTCTTCAACATCCCAATAGCTACAATCTCCAAAAGTTTAAATCCAACGTCAATTTCCATCTTAAATCTACTTGATTCTCATCCATTCTCTTATCTTTTCTTCAACATCCCAATAGCTACAATTTCCAAAAGTTTAAATCCAACGTCAATTTCTATCTTAAATCTACTTGATTCCCATCCATCACTTATCTTTTTCTTCAACATCCCAATAGCTACAATCTCCAAAAGTTTAAATCCAACGTCAATTTCTCTCTTAAATCTACTTGATTCCCATCCATCACTTATCTTTTCTTCAACATCCCAATAGCTACAATCTCCAAAAGTTTAAATCCAACGTCAATTTCCATCTTAAATCTACTTGATTCCCATCCATCTCTTATCTTTTCTTCAACATCCCAATAGCTACAATCTCCAAAAGTTTAAATCCAACGTCAATTTCCATCTTAAATCTCCTTGATTCCCATCCATTCTCTTATCTTTTCTTTGACATCCCAATAGCTACAATATCCAAAAGTTTAAATCCAACGTCAATTTCCATATTAAATCTCCTTGATTCCCATCCATTCTCTTATCTTTTCTTTGACATCCCAATAGCTACAATTCCCAAAAGTTTAAATCCAACGTCAATTTCCATCTTAAATCTACTTGATTCTCATCAATCTCTTATCTTTTCTTCAACACCCCAATAGCTACAATCTCCAAAAGTTTAAATCCAACGTCAATTTCCATCTTAAATCTACTTGATTCCCATCCATCACTTATCTTTTCTTCAACATCCCAATAGCTACAATCTCCAAAAGTTTAAATCCAACGTCAATTTCCATCTTAAATCTACTTGATTCCCATCCATCACTTATCTTTTCTTCAACATCCCAATAGCTAAAATCTCCAAAAGTTTAAATCCAACGTCAATTTCCATCTTAAATCTACTTGATTCTCATCCATTCTCTTATCTTTTCTTCAACATCCCAATAGCTACAATCTCCAAATGTTTAAATCCAACGTCAATTTCTATCTTAAATCTACTTGATTCCCATCCATCTCTCATCTTTTCTTCAACATCCCAATAGCTACAATCTCCAAAAGTTTAAATCCAACGTCAATTTCTATCTTAAATCTACTTGATTCTCATCCATTCTCTTATCTTTTCTTCGACATCCCAATAGCTACAATCTCCAAAAGTTTAAATCCAACGTCAATTTCCATCTTAAATCTACTTGATTCCCATCCATCACTTATCTTTTCTTCAACATCCCAATAGCTACAATCTCCAAAAGTTTAAATCCAACGTCAATTTCCATCTTAAATCTACTTGATTCCCATCCATCACTTATCTTTTCTTCAACATCCCAATAGCTACAATCTCCAAATGTTTAAATCCAACGTCAATTTCTATCTTAAATCTACTTGATTCCCATCCATTCTCTTATCTTTTCTTTGACGTCCCCTGTAGCTTTTTTATTCTCTTACTGTAACCCCCTGCGCACCAGTGGCATTTCTGCTTTGCTTGGGGTGAAATTAATATAAAGAAATCCACAAATAATAAAGAAGTGAATTATTTGAAGCGCTCTGATCACTTATGTACCAAAGGGACAAAATATTAAAAAAAAATAACAATATAATCAAGTTTATGGGGCTCGCCATAGACCCAATCAACCACGGAATATGATTTCTTTTTCGTTTCCTTTCGTTTATGGAAGCACTTATAGTTTCTCTCGGGTTTAACTGGGTTGCCTGCATCACGACACTTGAGATTTGGAAGTTACTGCATTGTAAAGCTAAATTGTTTATTTTCGGTATTCATCGCGTACAAGGAGAATCACTGTCTCTTGAAATATCTACTTGATTGCTTTAGAAATCAAACTTTGATTTGTCTCTCCATAACATTCACTTGTTTGACTCAACACTTTATCATCACATTGTAACGTTTTCCTACTTCACAGTTTGCTTACCATTCTTTTTTCTTTTCTCTTTTTTTGTTATCCCCTTCTCATTGTGACCTTACCATCAGAACGTAGGCGATCACTACTCTCTGCAACTTCCTATCATTCATTTAAAAATGTTCATATTTTCAATTTACTGCCCAATGCCTGTTATGGCATCATTTTACCTTCATTCAATTTAATTGGCCATGTGAGTGTCAAATTCTCCAAATAGTCATTTTACATTAAGTTTCTTAGAAATTTTAATATGTCTCTTTCTAACACTAAGTATAAGCATCATTTTCGCTTTCATTTTTTAAAAACTTTCTCATTTCTCATATTTTTAGTCCATGGTATTCTCAGTATCCTTCTGTAGAACAACGACTCTTAATACTTTGTTTAGTTTTTGGAAGGCCACTGTCACCATTCCAATGTATCTTCGGAGTTTGGTGTCAGATTTTCCGCCGTGTGTCATAAAACTCTCCAGAGAGTTAAATTTTCGTACTTTGATTGTGACATCTCCAATTTGTCGCTCTTATCATGGACTGTCCTTCTTACAAGCTACGAGGATCGTTCAGAAAGATCTAAGCCTCACCTAAAAAGAAGAGCCATAGCTGAACATTTTTGCAGTGGCAAAAACACTCCCACTTCTTATAAAACTAAAAGCAGTAATTCAGATTTCTGTCTCAATTTTTGTGCAAGTGAGGCCCATCTAAAAATGGATAAAACAGAGGCCTGGGCAGTCATAAATTATCTATAAAAGAAAGGTATGACATCCAAAGAAATCCATTAGAACATGGTACAAACACTTGCTGAGAACACCTTCCTATGCAACTATGAAGAAGTGAGCTGTCCCAGCACAGATTATGACTCTCAGTCAATTCATCCAAAAACCTCAAGGACTGATGACCAAGTTGATGCCATTTACTGTATGGTTTTGGATAACAAACATCCTACTGTCCAGCAGAGAGCTAAGTTCATAAGCATTTGTTCTGGTTCGGCCCATACCGTTTTAACCGAGTTCCAAGAATGTTGACACCAGAGCAGAAGCTGAAAAGGGTTGCCATTTCCAGGACACTTCCGACTCGTTTCAGGATGACACTGAGATGTTCCACCGCAGTTTAGTAACACAAGATGAAGCCAGGATTCCTCACTTCGAACCTGAATCAAAGTAAAAGGTGGAAACACTCCGATTCTCCACCCCCAAAGAAGTTTAAGCAGGTAGCGTCTGTTGGCAACGTGATAGCTTCTGTTTTTTTGTTTTTTTTTGCTTTATCCTGACGTCGTAATCCTGATTGACTACCCGGAAAAGAGGAAAACTATTCATTTACACAGCTATGCATCAGGATTAAGATAACTGAAGGAAGCAATCATGTTTAAACGCAGATGGAAGCTGACGGCAGGTGTACTCTTGCCCCAGGATAACACACCCGTTCACATTGCTCAGGTTGCAGTAGCTGAACCAACGGTGGCTTTGAATTCTTACCCCATAGCCCATACCCCTTACTCCATACCCGTTACTCACCATCCGATTTCTTCCTGTTTACTAAAAGCAAATCCCACCTGCGTTGTCACCATTTTGGAAACAATGATGAAATTATATTTGCTGTGAGGAAATTTTTGGAGGACAAACTTGTCACTTTCTTCCGGGATGGTATCGTAAGGCTTAAGCATCGTTGGACCACGTGAAATGATGTCAAGGGGGCTATATTGAAAAAAAAAATAATGAAAAACTGTCTTTTTCTCCAAACCCTTTTGGGTGAGGCTTAGAACTTTTTGAACGATCCTCCTACTATTCACAATTCTTGCTTGTTAAAAATATAGCATTTATACAACGTGCGACAAAACGAGTTTAGCAAATGATACATAATAAAAAGGCAGTGTTTTTTTTATAAGAACTTAAAGGTCATTAAAATCGCATTTGTTTTTATAAAAAATAAACGAAAAATCATAGCAAAACATTTCATGCTAATCGCAGGAGAAAGATTGACGTTGGCTTAAACAATAATCTTTTAATAGATAGATAGATAGATAGATAGATAGATAGATAGATAGATAGATAGATAGATATGAACAAACTGAGATAGATAGATAGATAGATATGAACAAACTGAGATAGATAGATAGATAGATAGATAGATATGAACAAACTGAGATAGATAGATAGATAGATAGATAGATAGATAGATGTGAACAGAATGAGATAGATCTAAACTTATTTATAAATGGAACTTTGTCTCTCTCTGTGTGTGTCCGTTACCTATAGATTTCGAAACGGCTGAACCGATTTTCTTGAAAATTTACACAGTTGTACTATAAGTGTCAGCGAGTGTTCTTAGCTAGGTTTTGTGTCGAGGTACCCCTGATAAATATCAAAAATCGATAATTGAAAAAATCGGGTTATAGAAGGAGTGGTCCGATTTTAATCAAATTTGATACACTCATAGACAAAGACATAAGAAACGATATTCAGAAGTTTCAAGGTTGCAGTTCTTACAATAGTGCAGAAAATCGATAATATATATATATATATATATATATATATATATATATATATATAAAAGGCAAAATGTTTGTGTGTGTGTCTGTTTATCTGCCTGTATGTCTGTATTTTTTTTAGCCCTTTTATTTTAGCTTTTGCTTCGGGTTTGGCTTTAAGTAGGTATAATTGTAGTTCTTAATCTCAGCCATGATACCATTTACTCAGTGGACTTATTTAGCCTTCAAAATTCAGTTTACGGCGAAAGAAACTTATTTGATATCGATACCAGGAAATTAAAATTTGACTTACATCCATTCATTTTTCTTTCAGTCTACGGTTTCGCTTTAACTGGAAACAACTATTGCTTTTTAGTCTTTCGTACCAACGTCCAAAGAGTCTGAGCTCCTGGACCATGGAATAGTTTTAAAGCTTTCATTACACCCGAGCAATGCCGGGTTATACTGCTAGTAGATAGATAGATAGATAGATAGATAGATAGATAGATAGATAGATAGATAGATATGAATTCAATGAAATAAAGTGAGTGCTTGAACAAAATCCTTCGAACAAGTTTTCGAACAAATTTAGAAATGAAAAATGAAAGAAGTCAAATTCTAAACTAAAAGATGAACATTTATCACTGATCAAGTTGGGAGCCTGCCGTTCAGCAGATTCGTTTCGAAGGCTCTTTAGGTTTTCTAAAAAGTATTATTGTCTTACGTTTGTAGTAACTTTACAAATATGAAATTTGGCAACTTGAAGTCGCTAAGGAGGTCAAAAGTGTAAACATTGATAATCTTGTTGTCACTTGGCTGATAGCTAGAACCAAAATATATGTTAAAAATGCATAGCAATGTAGAAAAAGAACACAATTTACATTCGCTAGTTAAACCTGATTAACCTTGTTTTACGCCTACAGTCTCAAAAAGTAAATATTTTATCGTTTCTCCGACAATGCACCGAGGGAGAATTCCATTGATTCTTTTGAAGTTGGTTTCTCGTCCTTGTTGTCTTCATGCACGACTCTTCTGTTAGTTCTGTCTCACTTTTTTCTTTCTTTCTTCTCCACGTTATCAACACACAAGAAGATAGTTGTACACATCTACAGCAATTATTCCAAATCAATTCTTTCTTTTTTTATTAAAATGAATCGGTGTTTCTTCCTTTCTTTCTGAATTTCTGAGATGAATTGCGATTAATACAATAGTTTGGTTAAACTAAAAGTTTATTTCGGTCGAAAAATATATCTCTTAAGACAATTAGTAAAGTGCATGATACACGCTTAGGCGATCATGTCTCGAAAGAGACTAACTAGATAGAATATTTTGTTGCAGTAGGGTGCCATTACTTTCTGCAATAGACCCGTTGTTAACAAAGGCCACAGAATCTAATCCATCATACTATTTAACCCATAACTAGAGGGAGAAGTGATGGATTAATACCTTTCGCAAGGGTATTTGGGCTTAAGTGAATGCAATGAATTCAACTGGAATTCGAACTTGGCTCGCTGATTTCTCATTCTGGGCCGATATCCACTGCACCCTACACATCTACTATCCGTTGAGATGCATCTTTATTTGAATGAATACAACAATTATAGGGAGGAAATGAAACTTTTAAAGATTTCACTTCTTATGGATTTATAACGTCAGTTTACTGTTAAACTAGACCCTTTGTGTTCGTTTATATGAAAAATCACGTGATAATTTTGTTAGTTCATAACTTCTATAATTTTTAAATACGGAAGCTCAAAAGCATGAAAAATATAGACGAAGAGAATGCTGAATTCGAACGTCCTGTTGTTGTTTCCTTCATCGTTACTTATTTGTGGACGAGATACACAAAGAAAGCCGATGTCAAAGTGGTTCTTCAAGATTTTTAATCGATCCTCGTTTTACCACAACACAAACTGTAAAAGCAAAAAAAAAAAAAAAAAAGTGAAAAAGAAACGAGGTTTGGCCTGAATATCTGCTTCAAAATGAACCACTTATGATAATGAATGACAAAACATTTCTAACTGGTTTATTTACTTTGACAGTCACCTGGTGGCTGCACTAATTGATCATTGAGAAATGCATTTGCGCATGCGCCTTGGTCAATAAAACAGTTATGTTAATTCTTACCTACACCAGAAGCCGTAGTTCAAGCTTATAAACAAACAAACAAACAAACAAACAAAAAAGGTAAAAACATCTAAACATACTCGAATAATGATGTTTTTCCTCTCCAAATTTTTGGCCAGCAAACTTTCCATATTTTGAAAATTGGCGAAGCATAATCTCTTCCTGCACATCGCAAAACACACGCGAGAAATATCTGCAAGACTTACCTCTGTCACTCTGCATTTATTCTATATTAATGAATCATGACTCTCCACAACTTCTACCCTTGTAGCTTTTAGTGAGATCTTTTTTTATTCTTTCTACTTTTTTTATTCTTTTACTATTTGCTTTTTCAATATGCTTCTCGGTCCCTGTACTGCCATCTATTTACACAAACTCGTTAGGTAGTTTGATTATGGCTGTCCACAACTTCCGACCCTTTGTAGGTCGAAGCAATGTTTGTCTCCTTACCCTCCCTGCCAGTCCCTATACTGCCATCAATTTACACAAACTCGTTAGGTAGTTTGATTATGGCTGTCCACAACTTCCGACCCTTTGTAGGTCGAAGCAATGTTTGTCTCCTTACCCTCCCTGCCAGTCCCTATACTGCCATCTATTTACACAAACTCGTTAGGTAGTTTGATTATGGCTGTCCACAACTTCCGACCCTTTGTAGGTCTAAGCAATGTTTGTCTCCTTACCCTCCCTGCCAGTCCCTATACTGCCATCTATTTACACAATCTCGTTATGTAGTTTGATTATGGCTGTCCACAACTTCCGACCCTTTGTAGGTCTAAGCAATGTTTGTCTCCTTACCCTCGCTGCCAGTCCCTATACTGCCATCTATTTACACAAACTCGTTATGTAGTTTGACTATGGCTTTCCACAACTTCCGACCCTTTGTAGGTCTAAGCAATGTTTGTCTCCTTACCCTCGCTGTCAGTCCCTATACTGCCATCTATTTATACAAACTGGTTAGGTAGTTTGATTATGGCTGTCCACAACTTCCGACCCTTTGTAGGTCTAAGCAATGTTTGTCTCCTTACCCTCGCTGTCAGTCCCTATACTGCCATCTATTTACACAAACTCGTTAGGTAGTTTGATTATGGCTGTCCACAACATCCGACCCTTTGTAGGTCTAAGCAATGTTTGCCTCCTTACCGTCCCTGCCAGTCCCTATACTGCCATCTATTTACACAAACTCGTTAGGTAGTTTGATTATAGCTGTCCACAACTTCTGACCCTTTGTAGGTCGAAGCAATGTTTGTCTCCTTACCCTCCCTGCCAGTCCATATACTGCCATCTATTTACACAAACTCGTTAGGTAGTTTGATTATGGCTGTCCACAACTTTCGACCCTTTGTAGGTCTAAGCAATGTTTGTCTCCCTACCCTCGCTGTCAGTCCCTATACTGCCATCTATTTACACAAACTCGTTAGGTAGTTTGATTATAGCTGTCCACAACTTCTGACCCTTTGTAGGTCGAAGCAATGTTTGTCTACTTACCCGCCCTGCCAGTCCCTATACTGCCATCTATTTACACAAACTCGTTAGGTAGTTTGATTATGGCTGTCCACAACTTCCGACCCTTTGTAGGTCTAAGCAATGTTTGTCTCCTTATCCTCGCTGTCAGTCCATATACTGCCATCTATTTACACAAACTCGTTTGGTAGTTTGATTATGGCTGTCCACAACTTCCGACCCTTTGTATGTCTAAGCAATGTTTGTCTCCTTACCCTCCCTGCCAGTCCCTATACTGCCATCTATTTACACAAACTCGTTATGTAGTTTGATTATGGCTGTCCACAACTTCCGACCCTTTGTAGGTCTAAGCAATGTTTGTCTCCTTACCCTCCCTGCCAGTCCATATACTGCCATCTATTTACACAAACTCGTTAGGTAGTTTGATTATGGCTGTCCACAATTTCCGACCCTTTGTAGGTCTAAGCAATATTTGTCTCCTTACTCTCACTGCCAGTACCTGTACTGCCATCTATTTACACAATCTCGTTATGTAGTTTTATTATAGGCTGTCCACAACTTCCGACCCATTGTAGGTCTAAGCAATGTTTGTCTCCTTACCCTCCCTGCCAGTCCCTATACTGCCATCTATTTACACAATCTCGTTATGTAGTTTGATTATGGCTGTTCACAACTTCCGACCCTTTGTAGGTCTAAGCAATGTTTGTCTCCTTACCCTCCCCGCCAGTCCCTGTACTGCCATCTATTTACACAATCTCGTTATGTAGTTTTATTGTAGGCTATCTACAACTTCCGACCCTATGTAGGTCTAAGCAATGTTTGTCTCCTTACCCTCCCCGCCAGTCCCTGTACTGCCATCTATTTACACAATCTCGTTATGTAGTTTTATTGTAGGCTATCTACAACTTCCGACCCATTGTAGGTCTAAGCAATGTTTGTCTCCTTACCCTCCCTGCCAGTCCCTAAACTGCCATCTATTTACACAATCTCGTTAGGTAGTTTGATTATGGCTGTCCACAACTTCCGACCCATTGTAGGTCTAAGCAATATTTGTCTCCTTACCCTCCCTGCCAGTCCCTGTACTGCCATCTATTCACACAATCTCGTTATGTAGTTTTATTATGGCTGTCCACAACTTCCGACCCTTTGTAGGTCTAAGCAATGTTTGTCTCCTTACCCTCGCTGCCAGTCCCTATACTGCCATCTATTTACACAAACTCGTTATGTAGTTTGACTATGGCTTTCCACAACTTCCGACCCTTTGTAGGTCTAAGCAATGTTTGTCTCCTTACCCTCGCTGTCAGTCCCTATACTGCCATCTATTTATACAAACTGGTTAGGTAGTTTGATTATGGCTGTCCACAACTTCCGACCCTTTGTAGGTCTAAGCAATGTTTGTCTCCTTACCCTCGCTGTCAGTCCCTATACTGCCATCTATTTACACAAACTCGTTAGGTAGTTTGATTATGGCTGTCCACAACATCCGACCCTTTGTAGGTCTAAGCAATGTTTGCCTCCTTACCGTCCCTGCCAGTCCCTATACTGCCATCTATTTACACAAACTCGTTAGGTAGTTTGATTATAGCTGTCCACAACTTCTGACCCTTTGTAGGTCGAAGCAATGTTTGTCTCCTTACCCTCCCTGCCAGTCCATATACTGCCATCTATTTACACAAACTCGTTAGGTAGTTTGATTATGGCTGTCCACAACTTTCGACCCTTTGTAGGTCTAAGCAATGTTTGTCTCCCTACCCTCGCTGTCAGTCCCTATACTGCCATCTATTTACACAAACTCGTTAGGTAGTTTGATTATAGCTGTCCACAACTTCTGACCCTTTGTAGGTCGAAGCAATGTTTGTCTACTTACCCGCCCTGCCAGTCCCTATACTGCCATCTATTTACACAAACTCGTTAGGTAGTTTGATTATGGCTGTCCACAACTTCCGACCCTTTGTAGGTCTAAGCAATGTTTGTCTCCTTATCCTCGCTGTCAGTCCATATACTGCCATCTATTTACACAAACTCGTTTGGTAGTTTGATTATGGCTGTCCACAACTTCCGACCCTTTGTATGTCTAAGCAATGTTTGTCTCCTTACCCTCCCTGCCAGTCCCTATACTGCCATCTATTTACACAAACTCGTTATGTAGTTTGATTATGGCTGTCCACAACTTCCGACCCTTTGTAGGTCTAAGCAATGTTTGTCTCCTTACCCTCTCTGCCAGTCCATATACTGCCATCTATTTACACAAACTCGTTAGGTAGTTTGATTATGGCTGTCCACAATTTCCGACCCTTTGTAGGTCTAAGCAATATTTGTCTCCTTACTCTCACTGCCAGTACCTGTACTGCCATCTATTTACACAATCTCGTTATGTAGTTTTATTATAGGCTGTCCACAACTTCCGACCCATTGTAGGTCTAAGCAATGTTTGTCTCCTTACCCTCCCTGCCAGTCCCTATACTGCCATCTATTTACACAATCTCGTTATGTAGTTTGATTATGGCTGTTCACAACTTCCGACCCTTTGTAGGTCTAAGCAATGTTTGTCTCCTTACCCTCCCCGCCAGTCCCTGTACTGCCATCTATTTACACAATCTCGTTATGTAGTTTTATTGTAGGCTATCTACAACTTCCGACCCTATGTAGGTCTAAGCAATGTTTGTCTCCTTACCCTCCCCGCCAGTCCCTGTACTGCCATCTATTTACACAATCTCGTTATGTAGTTTTATTGTAGGCTATCTACAACTTCCGACCCATTGTAGGTCTAAGCAATGTTTGTCTCCTTACCCTCCCTGCCAGTCCCTAAACTGCCATCTATTTACACAATCTCGTTAGGTAGTTTGATTATGGCTGTCCACAACTTCCGACCCATTGTAGGTCTAAGCAATATTTGTCTCCTTACCCTCCCTGCCAGTCCCTGTACTGCCATCTATTCACACAATCTCGTTATGTAGTTTTATTATGGCTGTCCACAACTTCCGACCCATTGTAGGTCTAAGCAATGTTTGTCTCCTTACCCTCCCTGCCAGTCCCTGTACTGCCATCTATTTACACAATCTCGTTGTGTAGTTTGATTATGGCTGTCCACAACTTCCGACCCATTGTAGGTCTAAACAATGTTTGTCTCCTTACCCTCCCTGCTAGTCCCTATACTGCCATCTATTTACACAATCTCGTTATGTAGTTTGATTATGGCTGTCCACAACTTCCGACCCTTTGTAGGTCTAAGCATTGTTTGTCTCCTTACCCTCCCCGCCAGTCCCTGTACTGCCATCTATTTACACAATCTCGTTATGTAGTTTGATTATGGCTGTCCACAACTTCCGACCCATTGTAGGTCTAAGCAATGTTTGTCTCCTTACCCTCCCTGCCAGTCCCTATACTGCCATCTATTTACACAATCTCGTTATGTAGTTTTATTATGGCTGTCCACAACTTCCGACCCATTGTAGGTCTAAGCAATGTTTGTCTCCTTACCCTCCCTGCCAGTCCCTATACTGCCATCTATTTACACAATCTCGTTATGTAGTTTGATTATGGCTGTCCACAACTTCCGACCCTTTGTAGGTCTAAGCAATGTTTGTCTCCTTACCCTCCCTGCCAGTCCCTGTACTGCCATCTATTTACACAAACTCGTTATGTAGTTTGATTATGGCTGTCCACAACTTCCGACCCTTTGTAGGTCTAAGCAATGTTTGTCTCCTTACCCTCCCCGCCAGTCCCTGTACTGCCATCTATTTACACAATCTCGTTATGTAGTTTGATTATGGCTGTCCACAACTTCCGACCCATTGTAGGTCTAAGCAATGTTTGTCTCCTTACCCCCCCTGCCAGTCCCTATACTGCCATCTATTTACACAATCTCGTTATGTAGTTTTATTATGGCTGTCCACAACTTCCGACCCATTGTAGGTCTAAGCAATGTTTGTCTCCTTACCCTCCCTGCCAGTCCCTATACTGCCATCTATTTACACAATCTCGTTATGTAGTTTGATTATGGCTGTCCACAACTTCCGACCCTTTGTAGGTCTAAGCAATGTTTGTCTCCTTACCCTCCCCGCCAGTCCCTGTACTGCCATCTATTTACACAATCTCGTTATGTAGTTTGATTATGGCTGTCCACAACTTCCGACCCATTGTAGGTCTAAGCAATGTTTGTCTCCTTACCCTCCCTGCCAGTCCCTATACTGCCATCTATTTACACAATCTCGTTATGTAGTTTTATTATGGCTGTCCACAACTTCCGACCCATTGTAGGTCTAAGCAATGTTTGTCTCCTTACCCTCCCTGCCAGTCCCTATACTGCCATCTATTTACACAATCTCGTTATGTAGTTTTATTATGGCTGTCCACAACTTCCGACCCTTTGTAGGTCTAAGCAATGTTTGTCTCCTTACCCTCCCTGCCAGTCCCTGTACTGCCATCTATTTACACAAACTCGTTATGTAGTTTGATTATGGCTGTCCACAACTTCCGACCCTTTGTAGGTCTAAGCAATGTTTGTCTACTTACCCTCCCTGCCCGTCCCTGTACTGCTATCTATTTACACAAACTCGTTATGTAGTTTGATTACGGCTGTCCACAATTTCCGACCCTTTGTAGGTCTATGCAATGTTTATCTCCTTACCCTCCCTGCTAGTCCTTGTACTGCCATGAATTTACGCAAGCTTGTGGAAATGGTTACTCGATTTTTCCCTCTGCTTCCATTCAATATCCCATGAGTGCGTCAAACTGTCCAATCTTCTTTCCTCATTATGTGTGCTAGTAATGTCGCTATCTCTATTCTGAGTATAAGAGTTCTTTTTCTTTCCATTTCCATTAAAACTTCCTCATTAATGAAATGTTCGGTCCATGGTATTCTCCGTATTCTTATGTAGAATCATTTCCAAGTTGCCTCAAGTCTATCTAACATTCACTATCGATATTACATTATTTCACGAATCTTTTCTTTGTTTCTAATGAAATTTCGTACATTTTTGGTTTATTACATTGAATTCAGTTGTCTTAGTGCTCTCGGTACATCTGAAAGAAAATTGCGTCAGGAATGAGAAATTGGAGAGACGAGTTCGGATTACAGTCGAATTCGTTTCATTTCTTGGGAAGGAGCTAATCATTAATCACTTCTCCCTCCAGCTATGGGCAGAATAACCGGCAGGTTGTAAAACCGGTCTACCACAGAAAGAAATCGCAACCTACTGCGGGTAAATCTTATGCCTAGTCAGTCATATCTAGAAAGAGACATCAGTAAGTTAAGTGCCATACGTGATACACGCTTGGGCGATCACGTCTCGAAAGAGACATGATTGCCCAAGCGTGTATCACATAATGTCAATTAAATGACTGGTTTCGATTTGGTCATCCTTAACGAGGCCGACATTTTCTTTAGTTTGAAATCGGGAACATCGAAAATTGCTCAAAACATATATGTGAACTTAACCACTGTAGAGACTCGTGTATAAGTCGAATAGGCTGAACATTATATACTGAAGCTCGACACAAACTCAGTAGTTTGAAATCGCCGACGTGAGAAAATTTCTCAAAGCAAATTTTAGGATATTATTATTATTATTATTATTATTATTTACTTCTTCTTCTTCTTCTTCTTCTTCTTCTTCTTCTTCTATGTGCGCTGTCCCTTCAGGACGTAGGCGATCATGGCTTTCCATGTTTCCCTATCCTTGGTGGCTCTTAGCACGCCTTCTCCTGTTACACCATGCAACCCTCGTTCTGTCATCCACGTGATCAGGTCCTTCAAATATGTTATCCGCTGCTTTCCCCTGTTTCTTTTTCCCTCTATCTGGCCTGTTAGTATCAGGTTCTCCAAGCCCACCTTTCTCATTGCATGTCCCAGGAACTTTAGCTGTCTCTTCCTGATGCTCAGTATTAATTTCCTTTTCGTTTCCATCCTTTCTAAAATCTCATCATTGCTCACATGCTCGGTTCATGATATCCGCAGCATCCTTCTGTAGAACCAGCATTCACCGCCATATTGAATAACTGACATCATATATCCAGTACTCTCTTCTTTGTTTCTAGCGAAATTGTCCTATTTTTTAATACTTTACTCAACTTCTGGAATGCTTCCTTCGTCATGCCAATTCGCCTTCGGATCTCTGTGTCGCACTTTCCGTCTTCTGTTAGAAAACTTACCATCGCTCGTTAAAGATGTCTACTCACATAACTGATTCGCCCAGTATTTGAAACTCCGGCCCATATCTTGGTTTCTTGGCGTGTAAAATGCTTTACTTAAAGGAAGTTTGATAGAAAATGAATTTCGATAAATGTGGCATTTTGATAAAATATAAAAAAATATCCGTCGTTTTTATTGCTATTTATTTCCAGTAAATGACAATTTCTTATTTTCCCATAATGGGGCTGCACAGTCAGGCAACTGTAATGAAGCAGATGTATTACTTGAATCTTCATTATTTAACATTTTATTCACTCTAATATTTCGTCAGTTAATCTCGGTCAATCTACAGAACGTGATTCCTGTAAAGACCTCAACCCAATGACGTTTTGACTTTTTCTGTCTGAAATGTGAGCGTGTGTGAAATTGGAGACATTTTTACACCCTAATGCACATTAATTGAAACAACTTCTTTAATTTCCTTTCTTTCACCATATGGTCACTTTTAGACCCACTGGAGTGTAATCGTTTAATCGATTTCTATTTTTTCCTCAGATTAGGTCACTGGAAATGGTGTGCAGTAATATGAATCTATTTTTGGGGTGTATTATGACTTTTGTTTGGCCTTAAAAATATTACGTCATCCGTGATTGCATCAGATTTATAACGTACAGACAATATTTTGTCTCGACTGTCGATTAGCCATTGTCTGCTATACACGTTACTCCAAGAAAGCGTACGAAAATTGTAACGCTGCACGAACACACTGGCAAACCTTACAGAGAGATCGCAGATATTGTTGGTGTCAGCCTTTCAACTGTCAGTTGTGTCATTAAGGTGCAGAAACAAACTGGATACATCAGTCCAAAACGTAAAGGTAAATGCATTCGGAAGAGAAAAACAACGACAAGAGATGATGTGCACGTAATCAAAGAAAGTGTGAAAGATCCAAGGAAAACATTATTTGTTTTGTTTCTATTAATTTTAACAAGGGTGTATGTAACTATTTGCCCAGAATTCTTGTTTTCACGCAGGTGCGTGTTTAAGTACATCGGTTATTTTATTCATAGGCAAAGGGTAGCTTCTGGCTTCTTTAGACGGTCTGATATGAAACTTGAATGCAAATATATATTCCGACATTATACCACAAGAGAAAGGCCACAGTGAAAACGTTAAAAATGAGGAAGGATGTTGGATTAAGGATAACCGATAATCTGAAAGCCGATTTAAGGTGAAAATCCGAATCAGTTTCTTGGTCGACATTCCGATGATGCTAATCTAAGGCAAAAGACTGGAGAATACAAAAGATTTTTCAAAAAGATATTTACAGACAAAGAAAAGAAACTGCAGGAAAATTGGTCAACCTTAAGAGGCCACATAGAATCCAAAGTGACCCTGGATACACGAGAGCAACGATTTGTTCTTGGAAAAGGATTCCAATTTCCTAAAGACATTTTGTTCCGATTTTCTTCTATCTTCTTTTACCAACGCATGTGCAAAATCTCTTTGCTTGATATCATTTCCGTATAGATCAGTAAATATGAAAGTGAGAGATACTAAAAAATACAGGAGAGTGGTGAGAAAGAAAATGCGCATTCGTAGGGTGTCAGTCGCTCATCTGAGCCATAACGTATGCCACATCCACATTGAAGTGCATTTTGCCTTGACTTTTTACAGCGTATACCCACAATTCTTATGGGAAATATTTAGATACTCATTTGACGTGCAAGACTAGTATCAAGAAAATTCAGTCAAAGGTTGACTATACATTGTGGGGTCGTTAGGGTTGTGTTTTGGTACGCAAGTGGGTGGCAACTAAAATGTTTGGAAACTTCTTGTGTTGATCGAGTTCATCCCAAACTAACGTCAATTCTCCGCCGCGAGGTTGTCACACATTTGAAACCCATGATTAAAACGCAGCCATTATCTTTATTTCGAGATAAACGTTATATACTGACAAAAAAATAAACATTTAAGTTAACATTTAGAATACTTTTGCTGTTACTATAAAGCAAAAATGAACTTTATTAACCAGCGTGTGTGTGTGTGTGTGTGTGTGTGTGTGTGTGTGTGTGTGTGTGTGTGTGTGTGTGTGTGTGTGGAGTAGTGCTTACTACTAGATACTATTCAGAAAGTCATAGAAATTGAGCAACATATCCGCTGGGTAGATGGGTGGGGGTGTTTTGGAATATATCCGGTGGGTGTTTGGGCGACAGCTGTACTGTATTGTTAAGCGGTCAAGATAAATATTGACTTTTCGTTGATTACAACAGCAAAGATAATAAAAATGTAAAAGACGACATTAAAACACAAAATGTTTCCGTTAAATAAAAAAAAGTTTTTGCACAAAACTGAAAAAAAAGAAACAAGCAAAGATAAAAAAAAAATCAAATAATGAAAAAAAAAAGAAAAATATCGCTAAGAAGAAGAAAGCGTGAGAAAATTTAAGTAAAACTAAGAAAGAAAGAAAGAAAGAAAGAAAGAAAGAATATAAAGAGAAAGTGACAACGAGAAAAAATAAATAAATAAATATACAGACAGACAGAGAGACAAACAAAAAGAAAGAAAGAAAGAATTGCAAAAGTACAAAGAAAAAAGAAAGAAAATAACAACGAGGCAGAGAAAAAAGTATGAAAGAAATATACAGAAAGAAAGAAAGAAAGAAAGAAAGAAAGAAAGAAAGAAATTGAAAAATAAGAAGGATGACTAAAGAAAATTCATAAAAAGAATGACAACGAAACGGAGAAGAAATAAATAAAATAAATAAATAAATGCACACAAAGAAAGAAAGAAAAAAGAATGAATGAATGAAAGACAAGAGAATAAGGAAAGAGATATAAACTGAAAAATAAGAAAGAAAACTAAAGAAAATTGACAGAAAAGTAAAAGAAAAAATATCTGGAAAGTGGATCAAATTGAAAGAAAGAAAGAAAAACAGAAAGAAAGAAAGAAAGAAAGAAAGATAAAGACAGAAAAAGAATGGGGTACAAAAATGCGGAAGGAAAAATAAAAACGAATGAAGAAAGAAAGAAAGAAAGAAAGAAAGAAAGGCAAACGAAAAGTAAAAAAAGCGACACCAAGCGAACGGAAGCTGGGTTTTAATCATTACTATTCAAGGACATTTGTACCCAACAAATACAGTGCACGGAGCAGAAAAGGAGTAAGCCACAACTTGAGAAAAACCATGGCGGCAGGGGTGGGGTGGGTAGTTTCTATATGTATCATTTATAGGTGATTGGATCATCCTAATTAGGTGGGCAGGTGCGAGAATTGTGTGACAAGCACGCATTTCGACGAATGAAAGGGTTAAGGTAAGCGTCAACAGTTTAAGCCGTTAACATTTTTAGTGTGAACTGTTCGTCATTCTAAAAATAGAGTGACAATTTGAACCGCAGCCAATTTTCCGTATTTATAAAAACTAGATTTATATTCAGACTGATAAGCCTTTATAGTGAGTCTGATTCTCAATTGGTACCCCCCCCCCCCCTTTTGTAGCCAACTGCTATACTATTATGGACTCCGCCGTCCATTTCGACGTAGGAGTGTCTAACTCAGACTGCCACACAAAGAATTGTTTAGAGTGGTAAAGGCTTGCGTAGCACCATCCACACATTTTGGAACTGCTGATAACAAACAATATATATATGTATATATATATATATATATATATATAAAGTGGAGTAGAGGTTAACAAGCTAGTCATGTAACCAGTTTCAGTTAGTTGCGTAACACTTGGAAAGACGTTTGGCACGACCAAAGAAGAAGATTACTAAGAAAAATACGTTAAAACACTCAACGACGAGATGGTTAAATAATTTACTAATTATTAATGTTGTCATTTTTTGTTTTGTTTGTTTTGTAATTGGTTTCTATGCGGCGCAAGAGGCTCTCAGCTCTAAAGAGTCATTCTAATTTTAATCAAGAGATTAGATATTTATTTAGAAATAGGTCGGGCCGATAACTTTTCGGCACCTCTTCGTACAAATGTGTACAGTGTACACAGTGCAGTAACTCCGTCTATATGAACAAAGAGCGAGAGAGAGAAAGCGGGTTTGCAAAATCGATGTCTAAAGACTGCGACATACGCAACAGATAATTAGACAAACGCACTGAAATGAATGAAAAAAGAGAAACCAACACTTCTTTCCGTATACACACATACAGATATTTACACATACACATATATACACAGATATATACATTCACACACACACACATATATATATATACACAGATATATAAACATACGTATATATACACAGATATATACACTCATGCACACACGCACACACACACACACACACACACACACACACACACACACACACATATATATATATATATCATCATTATTAACTACCTAATGAGACGTTCTTTCAATGTCGAAACAAAAAGTACAATTTTGTAGTTTGTATAATTAATAATAAATATTCATTGCTCTGTTTTTATATTGAGCACTTATTTAAATTAATCTTTTGAACCTTGTAATTATTTTCTTCGTTCCTTATTCATTTGGATATATATATATATATATATATATATATATATATATAGTCATCCGCAGGCAGATCTGTTTCGCTGTATCACAGATCATCAGTACGGTTAGACAGCAGGATTGAAACCCGACCGAATTGGCGTCAGTCGGCTATTCCACCTCTGAGCTACGGGCTCTCGGTAGAAGGAGGCAGACTATATATTTTTTTTTAATCATTTCACCCCAAGCAAGGCATTCCACTGTCACTATTGCGCTTGAGGCTACATGGGGGAAGGTAAATAGAAAGAGAGGTTAGATATAGGAAATGTCAGAAGGGGGTTGATAGATAGTTGGGTGGGTAGGAAGAGTGTTTGAAAGAATGGAAGCGAGTTAGTTTGTTAGGAGGTGTCTATTGACCTTACATTTAAACTCCTGGAGATTGTAGCCGTCGGGGAAGTAGTCTTGTGGAAGGGAATTCCACAGTCGGGAAGTGCGAGAAAAGAAACTGTTGGAGTAGAAGTTGCGGTTGCATTTTATCGGTTTCACTGTAAAATGGTGGGATCTAGTTGCTAATCTAGTATCTCGTGCAAATTCGAACCTAGGGGGCACCAGTGATCTAAGTTCATCAGAGCAGAAGCCATGAAAGTATTTATAGAAGAGACACAGGGAAGCCACGTCGCGCCGGTGAGAGAGAGACTGCAGACGGTCTGCTAAGTCGGTATCGATCACATTACAGACCCTCCGTTGTACCTTGTCAGGAGCCCAAGGAGAATAGCAGGGGCACCTGACCAGATATGGCAACAGTATTCAATGCACGGGCGGATGGTAGATTTATAAATGTGCAGGATAGATTCAGACGGAAAAAAACCTCCGGGCCCTGCACAGAGAACCGACTTTCATAGCAGCGGATTTAGCAATGGATTCGATATAGTCATTCCACTTGAGGTCCGCTGAGAGTGTGAGACCAAGGAGGCGTAGTGTTTTACTCTCTGGGAGGCAAGCCTGGTCCATGCTAATGGGAGGTAGGTGCGATTGTTTATGATGATTAATTGATAGTAGCTTCGTTTTAGAAGCATTAAAATTTACCAGCCATTTCTTATCCCAGTCCTCTACGGATTGGAGGTCCTTTCCAAGCTCGGCTGCAAGGTTAGCTTTGTCTTTCACTTAAACATGTTTCTTTAAAAAAGAGTAATAAGGAAGATTTTATTAATGTTGGATTTTATTTTTCCAGTATTCTTTCATGTTTCCTTATTACTGGAGATAAGGAATGTAAAAATGTTCCATAATTTTCGACATTTCAAGGCCATTTTCAAGACTGTTATTTTTTCTGGTTTTCTCATGTTTAACTGTAATGTACTATTTCTTTTTAGTGTATCATTTGTTTTTGGAAAAGAAGAGTTTTTTTTATAGCTGTCATGTGATGCGCGTGGCGGACATCATGTGAGCGTCTGTGTATTTCTTAAAAACTTTCAAGACTCCATTTTCACTTTTAGTGTAAGGCTGATGGTAGGAGAAAATTGTTTGATATACAGTGCCTATCATATGGCGAGGTGCTTTGATATTGTCATTTAAATAGTATTTTTGTATTTTCAGCCAATTTTTTTTCTTAAGGGTTCTTGTAAGTTATAGGTTAATAAATGCTTTTTATTGCACTATTATTACTAGATAGGTGGTATGCAAGGCGTCTACCCAGAGAAGTGGTAGTACGGCCAATATAGGTAGTTGATTTATGACAAGAAACACAATCTTGTACAGGGCATTGAAATTCATACACTATATTATTCATCACTAGTTTAGATTTCTTAGAGTTATTATTGTTAGAAATAACAAGGCTTGCTGCCTTCCCTTTTCTGTAATATATTATAAAGTTTACCTGTTTTTGAGGAATTACGGCAGGGATATTGTGTTTAGTTATTTTTTGTATAGAAAATACAATTGTTTATAATTAGTGTGCATTTGGCTGCAATAAAATATGTTGATGTTTTCTTGTGTTATTTTTAATACTAGAATTTTATTTGTTTATCAATGATGTAGTTGGGAAAATTGCTGTTGACTAGTGTTTGTTTTATGTGTTTTAGTTCGGATATATATATATATATATATATATATATATATAGTATATTCAGGCAGCAAGTAATTTTCTAAACATAATAACAAACTCCCATTCCTTGATGTATTCATTGATTCTAGCACACATAAATTTACTACTTCTCTATATAGGAAACCAACTAGCATAAATTCGTGTCTTCTTAATTAAAATAGTGAATGCCCCCAGCAATATAAGTTAGCTGTTATAAAAAACTTACTTAAACGCACACAAATGATATATTCTTCCAAATTCTAGTCAATAATGGATTTCCTAACTCCGTTATTGATCAACAAATTAAAATGTATCTCAACAAAATTAATAATAGCTCTAACAATAATGATAATATTAATAATAATGTTTTACATCAAAATAAACATAACACTATTAACTTATACTATTGCAACCAAATACATAATAATTATAAACAAGATGAAAAAACTCTCAAAAACATAATACGTAGAAATGTTAAACCAGTGGAAAGTAATAATCAAATTAAACTCATTATATATTATAAAAAGTTTAAAACAATTGACCTCATAGTCTATAATAACCCAACAAGCACTAAACTAAATTCTTTACAAAAAACCAATGTAGTGTACCAATTTACATGCCCATTCAGAGATTGTATCTCTGATACTAATCAAAAACCTAGTACATATATTGGTTTTACTACAACCACGCTCTCCCGTAGACTTACATGTCATCTTTCTGATCAGAGTACTATTAAACAACATTTCTCTGAAAAACATAAACATGTAGGTAATATCAAACAGATTTTGGTCAACAATACGGTGATCCTTACTCATACACACAGTAAGAGGAACCTGCAGATATTGGAGGCCATGTTCATCAAATCAAAACAACCAACACTCAATAAAATCAATTTTAAAACAGGAAATAACATATTACATTGCATTTGACTACATGGTTTTGTTGTCATTTCGCGCCATCCCGCGGTGTGACGTCATAAAACCGCATCCAAACTTAAGAACTGCGTTTATTATTGTTGGTAACTATTGCCGTTCCCAAGCGGAGTTTTATGTCAACACAAAATAAAATCGTCGGTGATGGTGGATTTTATAACATTTCAGTTTAAACTACCTCTCTGAAGATGGCTCATGTGAGCCGAAAGCTTAGAAGAAAACCAATAAATAATTATCCAAATGTTGGAGAATTTTTGTCTTTATTTTCAACTGAAATTAAAGCAAAAATACGACGTTTAGAACGGCTCATGATTAAATATAATAGACATTCATTGTCTCTTATATTTAATAGCATATATATATATATATATATATATATATATATATATATATATATAGACAAATATCTATTCTCGTTATGGGCACGTGAGCGTCTGTGTGTGACGATTTTCTGGACGATTTTAAACATTAATTGTTGTATGTTTATGGGTTTGAGGAGCGGCTACTTAGCTGAGAAATAACTATTACCCATGTATTTGTAGAATATCCCCAAAAAATTTCAAGATTTTATTACTCTGTTAAATATAAATAAAAATTTAACATTGAGCTCTTTTGAGTTTGTATACATATATGGGTGGTAAAAAACGAAGATATGAAGAAAAATATATCTGTAAAAAAATATGAATAAAAAAGAAAGAATGCCCTTCCTTTACCGGCGCGTTTCGTCCTCTCATGGACTTCATCAAGGCAAATAAGGATTTTATTTTGTAGCATGTATTTATAAACAGAAGTAAAATTATTATTAGTTTCTCAAATTTTTTCAGTTTAAGAACGCTCATAATTATTCTTCAGGTGAATAGAGAAAGTCAAGATAAACTATATAAGATGTTATAAATAATAATTAAATTAACAAAAAAGTAAATAATTAAATATATATAAACAAATAAGAGGAAAATAAAACAACAGTAACAGCATTTACTGAGTTTCGATTATTTATCATTAAATTACATCGCTTACAATAATACTTCATAGTTTACGCCTAAAAAACATTTATGACTGTTCATAACTGAATATTTTTTAATTGTTTTACTTTAGAGGACAAAACACTACGATAAATAATAGTTTTTGCCATTCTATCTATCTATCTATCTATCTATCTATCTATCTATCTATCTATCTGTAGGGCATGATGGGTAAATTGTCGCCATTTTATATTTCTAATTTCGCATGCACTTTGTTTGTATTTGATTTTGTTGACTGCACACTATAGTAGGGTCATTTGGGCACCGTCCGTGAGAAAAAGAGCACTATAATGAAATTCACTCCGCCAGAAATTTTGAAATGGCATGCTGTACTGCTTGGCATTCACACCTGAAACTCCAATACGGTCATTTCAGAGTGTTTGAATGTTAATCTGAGAATAGTAGAAAATATTCAAATGGTGATTACGAAGATACAGCAGTTCGGAAAACGCACTCTGTTCGTTCTGATAAGAGAAAAACTCCCGAATTTGTTGATGAGACCATCAGAATTCACACGGAGGATCACATCAAGTGCCTCAAGGAGGTAGTGCTGCCCTGGGTGGCTGCTGAAAGACCTTATGTTTGGCAACAGGACTTTGCCCCATGCCACACAAACAGGGAACCCAATCATGGCTATCAGACCCATTACATTTGGCCACACAACTCTCCAGACTGTCACCCCACATGATTATTATGTGTGGGCTGGAGTTAAGCGAGAGAAAAATGAAACTCCTGGTAACACCAAAGATGAACTGAAGGCAAGCATTATAGCAGCATTCATCGACTTAGACAAAAAGAACGTCTAGAATAGTTGCCGGACATTCCGATGTTGTCTCGAGTCTAAAGCGATTTTATTATATAAATTTACTCTAGAATTTCAAGTTATATTTTTGTGCAATTTTGGCAAATATATTTGTCAAAATCAGATGTCACTGTTCTTTTCATTTTTGCGTGATTGGACAACAATTTAGCCATCCTCTGTCTCTGTCTGTCTCCGAATATATATATATATATCAGAGGTGTATCGTCTAGGTAGGCAGGTAGGCAGTCCCTATCGTCAATAAAATAGATCTGCAACTATATTTTTCATCTGTGGTGTAATGTAGCTCTACTTCAACAACGTTATGAACGTTACTCTGATTAATATGAATAAAATGCAAAATATTTAGTTCTTTTTGTTTTGTAGATTTTCGACGTAAAACTCACTGCTTACCTTGAGTAATTACTGACAGCACGTGCCTGATATGGCCCAGTGGTAGAACCACTTCGGTCGGGTTTCAATCCTGGGTTAAAAGCAATCGGAGTCTAGCCGTACTGATGAGTTGTGATACAATGAAACAGATCAGTCTGCGGATGACACTATATATATATATATATATATATATATATATATATACTACAGCCATCTGCACACAGATCTGTTTCGCTGTATTACATCTCATCAGTACGGCTTAGACTCCGGTCGCTTCCTAACCCAGGATTGAAACCCGACCGAATTGACGTCAGTCGACGATTCGGCGATTCTACCCTTAGGCCACGAGCGTCCAATAGAGGAGGCAGGCCTTTTAGCGCGTATAAACACCCCCAATAGCTAGGTGCTCCAATTCATTATCGAATGAGCGGTGCATAAATGTCGGGGTAGCTATTGTTTACAAAGTCTACCACTCCTCCAGAGTGCTCAATCAGGGTGTGAGAGCGTATATATATATATATATATATATATATATATATATATATATATATTTATTGCCGTTTCTGTTGATCCCCCACTTGCCTCTGTGCATTTTCTCAGTTTTCCTCTTTGTTAATCCCAGACACCATCTATATTTGTCTACAATTTACTTCCTGTCTAAATTTAAAATTTCTCTCTCTTTGCCGTTTTCATTGGCTCTTTCCTCTCAGTTCTTTCTCTTTTGTTTTCCTCTTTGATTTTTTATATCCTCTGTACCTTTTTCTTTCCTCTTTCTTTTCCATTTCTTGATTTCTTTTTGTTTTCTCATCTTTTTTCCCTCTTTTTTATTATCTTCTTACCTCGTACAAAACAAAAATAAAATTCCGAAAATAAAAGAAAGTATTTCTTAAAAATTTTCTTTAACGAAAATGTTTACTACCATCATTATTAACTACCTGATGAGACATTGTTCTTTCACTGTCAAAGCAAAATGTACAATTTTGTAGTAGTTTATAGTTTGTACGTGTTCTAAAGTATAATTTATAATAAATATTTAGTGTTCTATTTTTATATTGAGCACTGTCTTAAAATAATATTTTGAATGTTGCAAATATTTTCTTCGTTTTTTATTCATTTGGATGTATATAACGTAGAATCCTTGGTATTTTATAAAGTAAATTCCAATGGAGACAAACTTCAAATAGAACTCAATGTTAAAATTTATTGCTAAATTTTAGAGTAATATAATCAAGAAACAAAGTTTGGATAATTTACAAATCCATAGGTAATAAATATTTCGCTGGCAAGCCGCTCCTTAGACCCAAATCATACAACAGTGAATGTTTAAAATCATCCAGAAAATAGTCATGTGAAAAAAAAGGGGGGAATATTTTAAAAGAAAAAAGGAAGAAAAGTTGAACGAAAGGGTAAAGGGGAAGGGGAAAGGAGTTGAAACTAAACGTATTAGATCGACACGTAGCGTCTATGGTCTAAATAGCTAACAATTTTCGTTAAAGAAAACGTGAGTATTGACCAGATTTAACATTTAAACTTTCAAGAAAACGGGTTGTATCTACGCTAGAAAAATAAATTGAAAATTCTTTTTGTCAATTCAAAATATAATATTATTAACAGTATTATCATTATATTATTATTATAAACGTTGTAATAATAACATGGTAATAAAAATATATATTTAGAAATTTAAAAAAATTATATTGAATATAATTAATAGTAATAATAATAAAAATAATAAAATCTACAAGTAACCTTAAATGAAGAAAACATACACCAAAAAGTTAATATAAAATATTAATAAATAAAAACATTAACATTTATACATATATATACACACATATATATATATCTATACGTACATATATATACATATAAATATATATATATATATATATATATATATATATATATATATATATATATAATATTTATTAAATATAAATAATAGTAATAATAATAAAAATAATAAAACCTACTAGTAATCTTAAATGAAGACAATATACACCGAAAGTTAATATAAAATCATAATGAATAAAAACATTAACATTTATACACACACACACACACACACACACACACACACACACACACACACATATATATATATATATATATATATACCCCACTTATATATACACACATATACACACACACACACACACACACACACACACACACATATATATATATATATATATATATACATACATTATTACATTCAAATAATAATAATATTCAACTATTTTTAATGAAAAATAATAAAAATAGAAAATAATAAAAAGATAACAATAAATATATTTAAAAAACAACAAGAGCAGTATAGTACCTATGATATCAATAATATAAAAAATGTGTGGAGTATAAAATCTTTAACGAGAAATTCCAGATTTTTCTCAAAAAATCAATTTTTTCAGTTTAATTTTGATTTTGATTTTGTTAAATGATCATATATCTATTCTTATGTCTACATTTAAAAATCAGTTTATTTCGTTGAGTTCCTTTGGATTATTATATTTGAAGTTATTAGGAGTATTAGCATATTTGATGATCCTCCATTCAACATATATATATATATATATATATATATTACCGCTATAAACAGACAAAAATATTTTTGCTAATTGTTAGCGCCCATAATGATGGAATTTTCTTTAAAAAAATGAAATTAAAAAACAGGTTGGCGAACCGGTTTAGCAACTCACTCAACTGAGTCAAATCGAGGTGTGTATAGAAATTAGCGTTTAAAAAAATTATTTAATTAAAACCCGAAAAAATAGTAATAAAAAATTATTTAGTATACACCCAATTTCAACCAAATGTTTAGCAGTAAATTAGTCAAAATATTCCTCACTGTAATTGAGAAACATTTTCCGAATAATAATCCATTAAGCAACATATTCAATAAAAATACACAAAAATTAACTTATAGTTTATTATAGTTGCACGGATAATCTCGAAAAAAATTTAAAAAAATAATATTAATATTTTAAATAAAAATTTAAACATAAATGAAAATAAAAATCATCCAAAAACTGTAATCAATAATTTAGACAATAATAAATGTGATTGTAGAAACCCTATAGAGTGTCCATTGAAAAATAGATACCTTACAGAATCTATTGTTTATCAATGTACTATTTCTTTAACGGAAAACTCTAGAAATATAAAGATTTATATTGGAAGTACTAAGAATTCGTTGAAGCAAAGAATTTATCAACACTCTTTGTCATTTAATAATAATAAGTGCAGAAATAGAACATCCCTATCAAAATATTTTGGTTTCTAAAAGAAACCAATAGAACTCCCACAATAAAATGGAAAATCTTAAAAAACTACAATATGTAAGTTTTTAAACAACCCATGTCTCTTTTGTCTATATGAAAAAATATATATTATTAAATTTCTTAAAAAATAAGAAACTATTAAATGAACGTAATGGAATGTAATGTAAACGGATGTGCGTGGTGGTCCAGTGGAACGAGAAATCGGAGAGCCGAGTTCGAATTCCAGTTGAATTCATTGCATTCACTTACGCGCAAGTACCCTTGGGAAAGGTATTACTCCGTCTCTTCCTTCCAATTATGGGTTAAATAACAGGACAGATTGGGTTCTGATAGCCTTGGCAGGCAACCAGTCTACCGCTGAAAGCAATGGCAACCTACTGCGGGATAATCTTCTGCCCAGTCAGTCATGTCTCTTTCGAGACATGATCACCCAAGCGTGTTTCACGTCTGGCACTTAACTGACTGAATGAAATTAATGATATATGTATACATTGCAAAATATTCACATTAGAATATGGTTAATAACTCTTCATAAAAAATATCGATTAATTTACATATATCTGGTAATTTGTTTTGTATTATGATATAATATTAATTTAAAAGATATTAAAATTTATGCAAGTTAAGAGTATATGAAAAATTGATGAAAAAATGAACTGTGAACCGAAATTAAAAATAATTTTATCACACCAAAAATCCCCTGAAGTCAGATACAAAATAAAACAAAAAAAGTTTTCTTTTTTTTTTTTTTAAAAAAATGGCTTTATGTTAAGTAGAAGATACATAATTTTAAAAATTAATTAAATAATACAACGTTAACGCATTTTTAAATATCCAGTAAGCTTTAAAATTTAAGAGACTATTCTAAATAATCTAATATTTTATTAAATTTTAGGTAATTTGCGTTTATAGTGTTATTTACGAAAACCCCCGTTTTAAATAAAAAAATCAATATATATATATATATATATATATATATATATATATATTGATTTTAAAAATTGCCTAAAAACGCCACTCATGGTAGAAACCTTGCTAGCAAAATAACTCGTTTAAAAATGGAAAATATTCAAAAGTTCTACAATATAATTGTAGAGAACACTTTTTAATACAAATGTGTACTGGTCTAACACTATTATGACCAAACATTAAGTATTAAACAATCAATATATATATATATATATATATAAAGAGAGAGAGACAGAGAAAGATGAGAGAGATGTATAGATAAAAACTATTGCCAAAATTGCGACTAAAGACATCACACGATAATTGATCGTTAGGTGTTATGTAACTCCCGATAAATGGCAAGATATCAATAGAACCTTTCTGCAGATGCTTAACTGACCAATCATCAAACAGACAGCGAATAACAGAAAAAAAGTGTTTGTTAATAAACCAACATTTTCAGAGGGCATTCTGCTTATTTTGTGCGTCAAAATCGAAGACGAATCAAAGGACGAATCAGAAATGATGTCAAGTCATTCTAATAAATGTTTGAATATTTTGTTAACTCTATTAATTTTATCTTTATAGACATTAGTTTTTTTTTAATCATTTCACCCCAAGCCCTTGCGGTACGGCCACCGATGTGCAGGGGGCTACATAAGAGAATTAATGTTTTAGACAGGAAAAAGGTGAAGATAAAGACGAACCAGCTATAGGGGGTGAAAGAGAAAGGACAAGAGAAGGATATGAACACAAGAGTGAAGACAGTTATGAAGGTAGAGAGAAAGGAAAAGAATAAGATACACGGGGTGATGTGGAAAGGTCTAGAGTTGAGTGGATAAGAGATGGGAATTGACTTTGCATTTGAATTTTAGGAGGTTATAGCCGTGGAAGGGAGTTCCACGGGCGGAAAGCACGAGAAAAGAAGCTGCTGGAGTAAATTTGTCTCCTGTATTTGGTTGATCTAACTGTAAAAGAGTGGGACCTTGATGCCAGTCTGGTTGCCTGAGTAAATTCTTGTAGAGGGGGCACCAGTGACCTAAGTTCTTCGGAGTAGAAGCCATGCAAATATTTGTAGAAAAGACAGAGATATATATATAATAAAAACTATCTATCTATCTAGCTAGCTATCTATGTTTGTGTGCGTCTGTGTTTTTTTTGTTTGTTTGTTTTTTGTTTTTTAGTGGCATATTAAATTCTATAATGGGAAATGTGTATTGCGGATATTTTTTTAAACTTGGCCCCACACATTCTTGCGGGCTGGGGCGTAAGAAGACCTGGTTTAAGAGATGATGTGGTCGCAGAAATTGTCTGACTGCCATGACTGGGTTTTCCTTTTTGTGTGGCATGGCGCAGAGTTTTGTGGCCTGATATAGGAGCATCTAGCAGCCACCCTCTTGACCTAGGGTAACACTACCGTGACAAGGTACTTTATGTGGCCTCACTGCTGATTCTGATGCTTTCACCAAGAAATTTAGGAATTCTTTTCTGATCAGAACGATCAAAATGATTTTTCGAGCGGCCTTACCTTCGTAATCACCATTAAATTTATCCAGCTCTTTCTGAATCCCCTGAACTCTCATTAGATTGATGCCCATACACTCTGAAATCTTATTTAAGCTTTCGGCGTGTATCACAAGTAGTACAGGATGCCGTTTCAAATTTCTGGTGGAGTGAATTTCGTCATGGTGCTCTTTTGTTCGTAGACGGTACCCAGCTGACCCTACTATACTGCGCAGTCGAGAAAATAAAAAGCAATAAAAAAACAAACAACGTGCATGATCGAAATTAAATATATAAGATAGTTTACAATTTGCAGATCGCATCCTGTATGTATATAGGCATACATATGTGTATGCAGCAAGTATAATTATAATAATAATAATTATTATTATTATTAAATTATTTCCGTTTTCTTCTTGAAAGAAACAAACAAAAAATTAAAGAAAATTCGAAAGGGTCATTCAGACGGCGGGCCGTATGTAGCAGGAAAAAGAAGGTCAAGTAGACAGAGACAAGAACCCGGATATCTTTTTGAAGTCAATAATTTTCCCATGTTATGTACGCTAGAAAGAAAAAAAAAAGACGTTATCTTCCATAGACCAGTTGCTGGGAAAATTTAGTTCAATCATCAAGTGATTCGCCGCAGCTGAAATTCTGACGCTACGACAGTTAAATATCGACACGTTAGTTTTTGCTGTAGGCAGACTAATTACCACAGGAAACCATTTGCAGTTTTAATCCAAGTAATGTCATATATATATATATATATATATATATATATATATATATGACATTACCTGGATTTTCTAGCGTACATAACATGGGAAAATTATTGACTTCAAAAAGATATCCGGGTTCTTGTCTCTGTCTACTTGACCTTCTTTTTCCTGCTACATACGGCCCGCCGTCTCAATGACCCTTTCGAATTTTCTTTAATTTTTTGTTTGTTTCTTTCAAGAAGAAAACGGAAATAATTTAATAATAATAATAATAATAATAATAATAATAATAATAATAATAATAATAATACTTGCTGCATACACATATGTATGCCTATATACCTACAGGATGCGATCTGCAAATTATATATATATATATATATATTCTAAGCATATGCTGTTAAATATAAGAGACAATGAATGTCTAATATGTTTAATCATGAGCCGTTCTAAACGTCGTATTCTTGCTTTAATTTCAGTTGAAAATAAAGACAAATATATATATATATATATATTGAAACCAAGCAAATCTAACCACAACATTTACTCTAGTAACTTCTTTGCTCGCACTTGTGGAATTCCCTTCCGTATACTTGCTTCTCTGAAAGCTACAATCTCCAAGAATTTATATGCAATTTAATTGCCATCTCATCTTCTAGACTCAAATCCTTTCCCTGACAACCCTTGTATCGTGTTCTTCTTTCTTTCCACTCCACTCTCAAGCCGCCCTTTTCAAAGCTGTATTCTTATCATTTTCTTACTCATTCTCCGACTCACCCGTAACTTGTTTCTCTTTCTCATCACTCACCTCTGATGTAACCCCCTGCGCACCAATGGCAGTCCTTTCGCGCTTGGGGTGAAATGATTAGAAAAAATAATTAAATTTATTTAATTTTTATTTAAAATATACACTTTTCTCGCGTTGGAACCATGGTAACATCCCTCTAAATATATATATATATTATTTTAAATCCAAAAGAATGAGCAAATAGGTAAATCCCAAAACCCCGGTACTATTAATATTAATTTCATTAATATTAAAACTGATCAAAGTGGAGGGCTCGATGTAAATTGATTTATACCCTTCTGTATTGATCAGTATACTCATGTATGTGCATGTTGGTATCGAAATCCAAATGATATATCACAGTATATGTATGCAACAGTTTTTTATGATGTATGTAATTTGAAGTATGCCACTTTATTTGGGATGAAAAAGTAGACACGTTTGTGTATATATGTTGGCATTGTCCTTGCATATACACCTATGCGTTTTTATAAGCGAGTACGTGGATGGAGAAAAGCAAGAGTGCGTAGAGATAAGAAATTGATATGTATACGTAGAAAGGTTTGTGTGTGTATATACATATATCTATATACAGACAGGAGTGTGTATATGTAGGCAGAGATATAGGTGTATGTATGGGTGTGTGTATAAATATGTAAATATATGCGTATTTTCTGGGTATATGTGAGGTTTATTAGTATACTTGCGTTAATATGTGTTAGTATTATTTATATGTGCATAAGTCCGGTCTTCATAAATATGTATGTGAGTGTGCGAACACAGTATATATGTGGATATCGATAAACGTATGTATGTGTGTATAGGCAGGTGTACGCATAGACACATTTGTATGTACATACGTTTAGGTACGTACGTATGTGTATGGAGATATACGTGTGTATACGGAATATGTGTGTATGAGTGTGTGCTTGTAAGTATATATATATATATATATATATATATATATATATATATATATATGCGTATTTTCTGAGTATATGTGATGTTTGTTAATATACTTGCGTAAATATGTGTTAGTATTATTTATACACGTATAAGTCCAGTCTTCATAAATATGTATGTGAGTCTGCGAACACAATATATATATATGTGGAAATCGATAAATGGATGTATGTATGTGTGTATACATACGTGTACGTACAGACGCATTTGTATGTACATGTGTGTAAGTATAGACATATAAGTGTGTATGCGTGTGTTCATGTGTAGGGTTATATGTGTATACGGTTTCAAGTGCTTGTGAGTGGCGTGTAATGGTTTTATGGCCAAATGAACTCTTCTCGTCTGGCCTTAATGATTCTTAAGGCCTTAATGATTCTTAAGGCTAAAATCTCTGTTTTGGATCATCTTACTTGATTTCCATTTCATTTTAAAAGAATTTTTTTCCAGTATTTACATTATTCGGACTATTTCTATTTGTACGACGTTTCGGCCTTCTTCAGGTGCTAGGAATTTCGAACCGAACCCTTTATCTATGTATATCATCCTCATGCGTAAAGCCTCGATTGGAGTTATCGTGAGTTATCTCCCTCTAACCCTGCAAGTTGCACCACTACTGTAGCCTGGTATTGAACTTACAACTCTGAGTCAATCAAGAACTAACTAACCAACGTCTAAAACCACTGGGCCATGTGTCCTTAAGGACAACATTAACTGAATTTTTGGAACTTATAAACCTAATGTCCAGTAACCCTTTTTTACCACAGTTCATATTGCAATTTTTGATGTTAATGGTTTTCTCTAGTATTTTTTATGTTAATGGTTTTCTCATGGTTTTTTTTTTACCAGAGCTCATATTGAAATTTTTGACACTAATGATTTTCTCTGTTTTAAAGAAAGACCCCACGTTGAAAACAGAGCGACAGCTGTCGCAGATCCTAATCAAGAACAAGGATCACTTCCAGCCGAGGACATACAGGCAGTTGTCTCAACGTTACAGCAAGCTACCTCACATGTATTGTCTACCTATGATTCATAAAGACGGTATACCGCTCAGGCCGATTGTTATCAGCCTAGGCTTAGTGTGCCACCCTCTGAGTCGTTTCCTTGTAGATATAATTGACCCACTGATAGGAAAGTCACCATCATATATTCTAAACTCCGCCCATTTCGTGGAACTTATCAAAGATAATCCAATCCAATGCAACCAGATGGTGAGCCTGGATGTGGTGAGTCTGCTCAAAAAGGTGCACACGGTAGAGGCACTATCGGTAGTCAGGGACAGACTGGCTTCGGGCTCAACTTTAGGGGAACATACCAGTGTTCCACTAGACAACCTGATGGAGATGCTGATTTTCTGCACACAAACAACGCACTTCGACTTGGGATCAGGCATATATCGGCAAGATGAAGACTTAGCAATGGGCTCGCTATTATCACCATCATTGGCTAACATATACATGGAATACTTTGAAGAGATGGCATTAGAACCCACAGTTCTGAAGCCAACTCTATGGCTGAGATACGTTGATGACACCTGTATACTCTGGCCACACCAATTGAAGATCCAGATTCTGCTGGACCATATGAACTCAATTAGACCATCCATACAGTTCACTATGGAAAAAGTGTGTGACAACAAACTGGCATTTTTGGATGTACTAATAATTTGAACAGAGGTGGGGTTCAAGACATCCGTATACCGCAAGCCAAGATTCACCGGACAATACCTCAACTTCAACTCCCATCACCCATACAATGTAAAGGAAGGGATCGTTCGCTGCCTTCAGCATCGAGCAAAAGTCATAAGCGGCGATCCAGAGTCATACGAACAGGAAATGGTCAGTATAAGCTGTACCCTACAACTTGACTCTTAGAGCTGTGAGTTCAATACCAGGCTAACTTGCAGTAACTTCCAATCGAAGATTTACGCAAGGAATGAGGATGATTTACCCCAGTGATTGTAATAAAGAATTCGGTTCGAAATTCCTAGTACCTGAAGAAGACCGGAGCGTACAACGGCCGAAACGTCGTACAAATGGCAACAAAGATAAGGATAATAGTCCAAATAATGTAAATACTGTAAATACTACCTGATCTAAGAAATATAGTTAAATACTGAATGTTTATTCCGGGAAAACATTTGTACCCAATAGAACGAATTATGTGTGGTCTGATGAAATGAGCTGATTTACTTCATAGAAATAATTTATAACCACTCTACGTGATTTGTTGAGTTTTCCTTTATATATATATCTATATATATATATATATGTGTGTGTGTGTGTGTGTGTGTGTGTGTGTGTGTGTGTGTGTGTGTGTGTGTTCTAAAGACTTAATAAATTTTTATTTTTAATCTGACATTTCTTATTATTCAAGAATCTTAACAAAGAATGAAAGAATTCGAATCAGCTAACTTTAGACGCCTTGGTCACAGAGACATGGCTGCCTAAGCCAAAGTTTCATGTTCATTCCTTGAAAGGAGAGTTGCTTTCTTTCCAGTTTGCATGACAAAATTATTAGTTTCCGTTGCTACATCCTGGACTTATTTAAAGCAACATTTATTTCTCCGTTCAACAATTAAAGTAGATTTGCGTGTCGTATGAAGGTTTGTTTTAGAAGGAATTTCGGCAATTTTCATATATTCGTCGACAATTCTCCTTGTTCTAGTTTGTCAAATTGACGATATTTAGAGTTGTAATTTTCATTTTTAATATAAAAGCATTAATTTTATTGGTTCAACGTAAAAAAAAAAGAAAATCTTTCTGGCCTCAGTGATAATTATACAATTATTTTTCAAAATAGAATTCCCCCAAGTGATTAATGATGATGATGATGACTTCGAATAGATATTAGACGAACCGTAGATTACAGATTACAAATCAACCATCCGTCCGTGCATAGAATACTGCTGTCATATATGGTCAGACGCCCCTGCTGTTCATCTCAGTGTTCTCGACAGGCTCCAAAGGAGAATCTGTAACAGGTCCCGACTTGGCAGCTCGATTCCAACCACTTTCTCACCGGCGGAATGTGGCTTCGCTCTGTCCTTTCTACAAATATATTCATGGATTTTGCTCCGACGAATTTAAGTACTGGTGCCCACGTCACTAGAATTTACTCGTGCAACCAGACTGGCTCTAAAGTCCCACCCATTTACAGTTAGATCAACCAAATGCAGCCGACAATTCTACTCCGTCCGCTTCTTTTCTTGCACTTCCCGCTTGTGGAATTGCCTTCCGCATACTTGCTTTCCTGGCGGCTACAACCGCCAGGAATTTAAATGCAATGTCTCTTATCCACTTGACTCCAGTTCTCTCTACATCACCCTGTATATCTTGTTCTTTTCCTTTCTATCTACCTTCGCAACTGTCTTCACACCTGTGTTTTCATCATTCTCTTGCCCTTTCTCTGACACCCCCGTCTTTCTCTTCACTCTCTTCTTGTCTAAACGTTTACTTTTATGTAGCCCCCTGCGCATCAGTGGCGCTACCGCTTTGCTTGGCGCGAAACGATTAAAAAAAGTTTAAAATCTTTCCCAACCGCGCTTTTTTGCAGCGGAAGATTGGCAGCAAACGCTACATCGATTACATTTGATCAATTGCCAGTTTTCATGAGAAATCTTGTCAGCTGCTCATTATACACAATTTTGTCGGCTGATTTTAAAAAGATAATCAGATTTCTTTTATGCGATACAGTTTCTCTGAAACTGGGCATAAAACCCCGAACAATCGCATCTTCGTCAGTAAAAGGTAATTACTGATTTCCATTTTATTACTAATTATGGGTATTATGTAATTTTATGAATTATTAAAATTTTTGTGATTTAGTTAAGCTTTTTTTCACAAAAATATTTCATTGGTCATAAATTTTCTTTTTTCTTTTCAATTGTCCGATACACGTCACCCATCCAGTCCGGTGCTTAATGCTTAATCATCATCATCATCATCAGCAGCAGCAGCATCATCATCATCATCAGCAGCAGCAGCAGCATCTTCAGAAAACCTTATTGACGCTGCCAGCGCATATGATGTACTTTATGTCTGTGGTTAATTTACGATCAAATCTCAGTAACGTATCATCACGACTAAAATCAAGATCTACCAGTTCTAACTTCCGGAGTAATCAATTAGTAAATCCAGAAAATGTTCTTCCTCCCTATCTTCATATTAAGCTAGGGAGAAAATGTTCTTCCTCCCTATCTTCATATTAAGCTAGGGAGAAAATGTTCTTCCTCCCTATCTTCATATTAAGCTAGGGAGAAAATGTTCTTCCTCCCTATCTTCATATCAAGCTAAGCAGAAAATGTTCTTCCTCCCTATCTTCATATTAAGCTTAGGGTTTATGAAACAATAGATTGAAAATACTTGCCAGAAAGAGCTCAAAATTCTTTGGATATGTGAATGTTTATTTATCCCAAAATTGCTGAGGTAAAATTGAAGGAAGGAGCATTAGTAGATCGGCAGATAAAGAAACTGCTAAAGGATAGCAACTTCATCAATACCTTGGTTGAAACTGAATTTAAAGCCTGGGAATCTTTTATGTAGATATGTGAAAATTTCTAGGGTAGCGAGAGATTTCAAGATTTTGGAAATGAAGTAAAATGTCTTTTGAGACTTTGGCAGCAATTGGCTGTTATTTCCTTGATTCACATCTAGACTTTTTTACAGACGACCTTGGAACATCAATGGAGAAATGGCAACGAGGTTATTAAAATAAATGGATGCTAGCTAACTGCTGTTTATACAAGGATTAACCCGACAATGAGAACCAAGGAAAGTCTAAGTTCCACCAAAGATTTGAATTTGCAATTCAATACAAAGTATAAAAGCTCTCTTTCGCTCACAATAGTCTTGATTTTATTCAATAAATGGTCACGAAAATGTCATCTGTTTTATTTAGTGTACCTTATGAATACATAAATTATGCAGCCAAACTTGAAAACTACAGATATCAATAAAATAATAATATAAAAGTCAATGTAGTATGAACAGAGTTATCTTATATATATATATATTGTTTGTAATATTAACCTCATGATTGCATAATGCCTGAAATTTCGAGTCGTGCCATCGACGTAAGAATATATATATATATATATATAATAAATTATACCTCAGAACATGTACAAACTACTACAAAAACGTACATTTGTTTCGACGTTGAAAGAACAATGTCTCTTCAGGTAGTTAGTAATGATAGTAATAAACGTTATTTTTGGAAAGAAAATTGATTAAAATTCACTTCTTTTAATTGGCATTTTTGATATGTGGTAAAGAGGATAGGAAGGATGAGAAAACAAAAAGAAAAATCATAAAAAGTGAGGAAAAGAGAAGGACCCAAAGGAAATAAAAAAACAAAGAGGAAAACAAGAGAGAAAGAAATAAAGTAATATGAGGAAAGTGCATATAAAAGAGAAATAGACCCCAAATTTAGGTGGGAAGTAAAGTATAAGCATATACAGACATCGGTCACACGACGTCTGGGCTTAACAAAGAGGAAAAGTGAGAAAATGCACAGGGGGAAGTAAGTGGTGGGGAGACAACAAGAGCTACAAAGAAATAGAAATTTTAAACTCTGACCGGAAATGAATTGTAGATAGATACATTTGTTCGTATAAAACTAAATCCTTTATCATTAAAAAAAAAGTGGTGAAATCACATAAACAGACATAGGAATTATTCAAAAGCTGTCGATCTGAGGATATTTAAAAATAGAAGACGATATAAATTCATTAGCGCTAATATAATCAACTGGAAAAAATAATTATTAAAATTAAATTAAAAAATAAATATAAATTATATGAAAGATTAATTTTAAAAATAAAATTTTAAATTTAAATTTAAATTTTAAACAGTAAATAGATCACAATTTGTAATAGAAAATAAAGATAAAAATAGAGATAAAATAACATAAGAAGAAAAATCATATTGTTAAAGTAAATTATCAAGATAGTAAGATTAATACTGTAAAAATGTTTATAATTGCTCTCTTTACATACCCACACACACAAACACACACACACTCTCTCTCTCTCTCTCTCTCTCTCACATACACACACACACACACACACACATATATATATATATATATTGTCGTCACCATTAGGGTCCACCTTTGGTTGACCCGCTGCCTCCATAATGGTTGAACCTAACATGCAGACCAAGTCGGAAATCGAAGTTTCGGAAATTGGTTGTATGGTAGGGCAGGTGGTAGTCATGGCTGAAGCTTTTGCAAGGTTTCGTAATTTTCCAGTGTCTGAAAGTGCTTATCGAGGGTGGGCCAGAAATTGATCACCTCTGGTCGGGTCGGCGCGGTGAGGGGGTTATGATGTTGAAAGACCCAAAACCCCCTAGTGATCCTCTCGATGACATCACTGACGACACCCTCTATAATGGGGGCCATTACGGTGCGTATGTTTGAAAGGAAGTAATAGACAATAAAGATAAAAATAGAGATAAAATAACATAAGAAGAAAAATCATATTGTTAAAGTAAATTATTAAGATAATAAGATTAATACTGTAAAAATGTTTATAATTGCTGGAGTTTCAAACCTTAAATTTTATAATTCTAGCCGGATTGTAACGTTAATTCTTTAATGTTTACAATTTACTGTAGTTTATTGCATCTGATTCAGTAATATGTCCCTTTTCATGTATTTAATAATTTCCATTTTTCTTGTAGACAAAGGAAACATGGTTCATTGACCGATCTAGATATTCTAGTTTGTTTGAGAATTTTCGATTTAACTTTAGGTGTCTTATTTTCTTCTTTTAACTTCCAAAAATATTTAGAATGTGATGTCATATTTTGTTTATCTTTATTAGTAAAAGAAGAGAGATGAGTGTAAAAAGGCTTTTTAAAAAAAATTCATTGTACTACCAATATAAACTTTAGTAACCCTAATATTCTCTACAGATGAGATAGAATATATATAGGCCAGGGATTTAGTTAAACACTTATTAGATAGGGGCATTGGTTAGGGTTTCTACGATTACAAAAGTTATTATTATGGAGCAAATTAAAATGAGTAATAGAATTGTTTTTGTTGTATAATTTCAATATTTTATTGTTATGCAACTTAATTATTTTTTCTAAATTTTTAGAGCAACTATACCTGAGTTTTAGTGTATTCCTATTGAAAATGTTTCCTTAAAGGGTTATTTTTGGGAAAATGTTTATCAATTAATTTAAGAAATGAATGTCCCAGTTTAAAATTAACTAATTGATTAAATGGAGGATTATACCATAAAATTTTTCCGTTTCTGTTTTTCTTTCTGGGGCCACTATATTTTTCCACAAAGTTGATCTCAGAAGGCTTATAGCCGCTATCCCTAAGAATTTTAACATAAATTTGTTTTTGTGTTTTTCGAATATTTCTTTGCTAGAGGAGTGTATGGTAATGCGACGTTCAATCGATGATGGAATATGTTTGATAACGGATGGTGGATGATTAGAGCTGGGGTTTATATAAATTGGCTTAGCATTATTTTTCATGTAAGATTGGAAATAATTAGAAACCAAATCTAGTGTTATGTCTAAGAAGTCAATTTGTTTTATATTAGGTTTAATAACTACGCTAAGATCAAAAGATTTTAAAATCTATGAATTAATTTTCTAAGTCTATCAACCTTACCCTCAATGGATTTATTTACTATCATAAGTCCGTCATCTCTATGAATTCCTGTGTTATTTAAATCGATTTCTTTAAACGCCGTGAGGTTGAACAGAAGAAATAATGCAACTAAATCTGAAGACTCTGCAGAATCCAGAGCTCCCATAGATAAATCAAAATTATCAGTTGAATTTTTAGTCCATTGTTCGTTATCGTGGATAAGAACTGATTTTCTGCAGTTCAAAATTATGTTAATTTCCTCTTTATAAATGTTTGAATAAAATTCATCAAATTCCAGGGCCAGATGGAAGAGGTTTTTAGATATAGATGAATTAAAATTCACGATATTGAATTGAAGAAAAGTAGAGTTGTTTTTATCTTCGATCTTCTTAAACTAGTCGATTACTTCCAAAGTACCACTCCATTGTATAAGTTTGAGTTGATTTTTTATTTGCAAGTTTACTCGTTCTAATATTAATTTTATCGATCTCTGATTTAGTTGGATTGATAATCCTGGTGGGTAATTTTCGGTGGAATTCAGCTTTTTGATCTTTTAATAGCATATATACTATTAAAAGATCAAAAACCTGAATTCTCCTTCGTAGTAATTTTTGGAACTCTGTCAGTCAAAAAACAAATTTCAAAATTTCAAAATTTGTTTTTAAAAACACTTAGATACATTGGTTCGGAGTATAAATGAATCTAACCAGATTTTTTTGAAAGCTGATAAAACTTCAATTTTTTTTAATGGATCCTAAGGAGTACAAGGCTCTAATAAAGAAAGAAATAATGAATATTTATAAAAAAAAATCAACATGGAACATTCTAATTACATTGATACAATTAAACATTCGGATAAACAAATCACTGACAAACTAAAAATCAGTGACAGAGTTCCAAAAATTACAACGAAGTAGGCCTATATACTATTAAAAGATCCCAAATCGGAATTCCACCGAAAATTACCCATCAATATTATCAACCCAACCAAATCAGTGATCGATAAAAGTAATAAAGTAATATTAGAACAAGTAAACCTGCAAATAAAAAATCAACTCAAACTTCAATGGAGTGGTACTTTGGAAGTAATCGACTGGTTCAAGAACATCGAAAAAAAAACCACCGAGGCGACAGTCTGCTTAATGCTAAAACTGATTAAATGGCGGATTATACCATATGATTTTTGTTGTTTCTATTTTCTCTCTGGGGCCACCATATATTTTGCCACAAAGTTGATCTCAGAAGAGTAAGACTGATAACTGCTATCCCTAAGAATTTTAATTTAAATTTGTTTTTGTGTTTTTCGAATATTTCTTTGCTAAAGGAGTGTATGAAATGCGACGTTCAACCGATGATGGAATATGTTTGATAACGGATGGTGGATGATTAGAGCTGGGGTTTATATAAACTGTCGCCTCTGGCTGTTGAATTCATTGTCCACTTTATTTTCTAATAAATTCAATATTACGAAAATAAATATTAATAATAAGTCATCTTTACGAAAAGAGCGCTCACTTATCAATAAGTTGACCGGAAAAAATTTAAACCAGATAAAAATTAGAAATCAATTTACAAGTAAATATTTCCGGTTAACAAATGACTGTCTTAGGAAATGAGTTATCAGTTTCATTGTTCTGCTAGAATAACACGCATGTGTGTGTGTGTGTGTGTGTGTGTGTGTGTGTGTGTGTGTGTAGGTGCAGAGAGAGAGGGAGAGAGAGGGAGGGGGAGAGAGAGGGGAGGGAGGGAGGGAGAGAGAGAGAAGAGAGGAGAGAGAGGGAGAGAGAGGGAGGGGGAGAGAGGGAGAGAGAGGGAGGTAGAGAGTGAGAGAAAGAGAGAGAGGGAGGTAGAGAGAGAGAAAGAGAGAGGGAGAGAGAGAGAGGAGAGAGTGGGAGGGGAGAGAGAGGGAGAGATATGGAGGGGAGAGAAAGGGAGGTAGAGAGAGAGGAAGAGAGAGAGAGAGAGAGTGGGGGAGAGAGAGGGAGGGGGAGAGAGAGGGGGAGAGGGAGGGAGAGAGAGAGAGAGAGAGAGAGAGAGAGAGAAATTCATATGAACAGATAATAATACGGGCCGACAACATCATAACAATAAACTGGATCGATAAAACTAACAGATCGATAAAGAAGAAAAAGGAAGAAACGAAAGGAGGAAATAGAAGGAAAGGGAGGATATAAACAAAGTGCAGGGGGTGGGGGAGACGGAAATATGAAAGAAAGGATGTGAAAAAATTGAGAAAATATTTTCTTTTTGTTTCGTGGATGTGAAGATAAGGTTGGAATTGCACCCGTCAACCACCCGGAATACAATTAGCAGAATATAACCAAAATATAATAGCATACGTTCAGCATTTAATTTCGGTAGCATCGGTGGTTCAATGGTAGAATGCTCGCCTGCCACGCGGGCGGCCCGGGTTCGATTCCCGGCCGATGCATTTATTTCATAAGAGATTTTTTTCTTTTTTTTTATCAAATATTGTTTTATAAAACTTTCTACTATTTTTTTTTTTTGAATTTCTGATATTAAATTCTTTCCATTCTCCCATATTTCATTCGGATTTTTAACTTTTCTGGTTTACCAGCTAGTCTGCCCGTTAACCTAATTCCTGCTCATGTTTTGCTTTTGTATCTGTAAATGTGTTGTTCTTTTCTAATGAAAGAATTGAAAAATATCGTTTGTAAATGGAAAGCGAATCTTTTATGTTGATCAAAATGTTTCGCCCAAATAATAAGTTAAGCAAAATAAAAGACAACTGTGCATGTTACACAGTTTCGCTGAACATAATGTAAAAATTTGCGTTTTCACTTACATTTGTGTGTTTTTATGTAACTTCTCTTTGAAATTTGTTACTCGGCCAAAAGTGTTTTATTATCCTGTGCGAAAAAATGTTTTTACTTTATTGTTGAAAGGAAACTATTCTAAATTGACACTTTCGCAAAAGGATTGGTTTTAGTGAAAATCTGATTAAATTGGACGTTAAGATGGTTGAGGCTGGAAAACACAATCAAGTAAAGATATTCTTTTATCAAAATCCTTTCAAGTAAAGGCATTCTTCTAACAAAAGCTTTACCAAGTGAAGACATTCTTCTATCAAATTCCTATCAAGTGAAGATATTTTTCTATCAAAAGCCTATGTAGTAAGTACCTCCACTTCATTTTCGGTAACTAAGTTTTAAATTGAATTTTTTAAAAATAAAAAACTTTTTCTTGAAACTTAATTTTAGCTTACTTGAAAAACAAATGATTAAATTTACATTTCCAGTGAACAAAATACTCTGGTCTGTTTCAAACAGAAATTATATTTATTGGAATCTAAAATTTTGGTTTTTTTAAATTTTCAATTTTTCGGCCATTTGTTTAAGCGATCGGCACATTTGTAAACAAAAGTTAATTCTCAGTTTTAAAATTTATGCAAAAATAAAAGATACAACTGTCACTCGTTATTTTTGGAAAATTAACAAATTTACAATTAAATTAATCTGATTTAAAACAAATATTAGTTGTTTATAGCATGAAATTTAGAATAAAAATGTTTCTTAATCACAAAGATCTGACTCGTTGACCTTTCAAGTAGGCGATGGCAACATCTGTTATCAATCAATCTGGAGCTATGGTGAAAAAAATTGACATAATCTGAGTGAACGTTTCGTAAGGGGAACAAACCTTGAAACAGTTGACCTTTTAATGACAAGTTTCTTATAAGTTTCCATAGTAAAAAAAAAAAAGTGTAGTTTAACATAAATAAAAAAGTGTAGAAATTATTTTAAATATCTTAATTCTAAATGATTTGTACCAAGCTTTTGAATGTTTGATTTGTAAATAAAGATTTTTTAATGAATTAATAACCGAAGACACTGAGTAACTAGAAGAAATTTTTGAAATTTTAATTAGCAAAGAAAGAAATGAAAACAATTCTTATAAAAATTCATTATGTATCGAATTTTTTTTCTTCTGCAGAATATGATATCCTAAAATTATATTATTTATAAACTTAATTAAAAGTTTATCTACATTAAAAATCGAGTAGTTTTAATGCATTTTTTATTTTAGTATTCGTAGCAGAATTTCGTAAAACTGGTCTCGTAATTAAAAAGAAATTACAAGATTTACATTCCCCAATGACTCCTGTATCTAACTAATAAAAACATTGATATAGATAATGTATTTCCTGCAGTTTTATGTAATTAATTAAAGTGGGAGATAACAAATGTAAAAAATATTTTATCAATATTTTCAAAAAATAAATAATTTCATTAATTTGTAAATAAGTCCTAAAAGTTTCATTAAAATCAGACAATTAGTTGATTTTTGCAAGAATTTTCAAATAAATGTGTCTTTCAATGCCAAAACACAACTTGCTTAAGATTACGTTTTCCTTCATAATTACGTGAACACAGCGTGAATCGCTGACGGAAAAAAAAAGAAATTTTAACTGAAATTTTGAACTTGTTAGAAAGGATTAAAACTTTAAAAAAAATAATGACAACAAAATTTGATCTTTCCTCTTAATAATAGCATGAATATTGTAATGATAAAACTTTTTTTTTATTAAGTTTTAAAATCATGCTCTGCTGTTTTTTCGGCAATTGTGTGGAGGTACCTACTATGAAGTAAAGACATTCTTCTATGAATTGTCTAACAAAGGAAGACTTTCTTCTATCATAGACTTATCAAGAGAAGGCTTTCAACATCAATTCCCTTGTATGATGGTCAGAATTCTACTGGCGGAAATTCTTTTTCTTTTTTTTTTAATGTTGTGTTTTGTGACACTAATTAGAGTTGCCATGGCACATTCAACCAATATCTCCTCACGACTTTTAATGACATTGTTAATTGAGACTCTCATTGCAATTCTCTTCAACTGACCAATACGAAAAACGTAATTGACTGGCACTTCACTATTCATTTTTTCTCATTCTGCTTTTATATTAGACTGCCATATATTTATTCATTTTAGTCAGACGACCAGCACTTGTAATTGGCATACTAATTACACAGCCCATCACTATTGAAATAATGTCAAACTTTAATGGGCGCCAATATTCATGCAGACTAGATTTCCATTACCTCCGATTGCCTTATGGGAGTCAAGCTTTTATATATATATATATATATATATATATATATATATATATACAAGTATAGGATACGTATGGATGGAAAAATATTCCGCATCCAAATAAACACTATTCTTAAAAAAGTGCTCAATACAAAATAGAGCTAATAATATTAATTTAAAAATTATAACATGAATATGTTATAATATCACTACAAAAGTAGCTAATTTGTTTCGACACTTCTTGTGTTTTATCAAGTGATATATATATATATATATATATATATATATATATATATATATTCTAAACATATATTGTTAAATATAACATACAATTAAAGATAATATTATCTTGTGTTGACATAAAACATTGTTATGCGACGATAACAGTCACCGAATAGCAGACGCAGTTCGTAAATTTGTAATGCGGTTCTATTTATATTTTTTTAATGGTGGCT
>JBBBDQ010029931.1:142500-185000 GCA_037127315.1 Ascarosepion bandense
CAGAAAAGTTGTGTTTAGTTTACAGCTAAAAACTCTTAACAGTAATCGACATGGGTGAAAAGATTTGAAATTCTATCACAGAAAGGATTTTTCAATTTTTAAGTGTTTTTGTAGTTATTTATTTTAAAGATTTTTCCTGGTAACAAATAAAAAAAAGAAGATTGTGTTGCGGCAACCTAACAAATAAGAAGTTCGCAACAACCTTGCAAATTTTGACTTAAACTCGAACTGATGCTGGCAGAAAATAAATAATGTAGTGGCCGCTCTCTTCTTTCTTTCTTTCTCTCTCTCTCTCTCTCTCTCTCTCTCTATATATATATATATATATATATATATATATCGGAGCAAAACTTTTTATTTATTGAGTTTATGCAATTCTGGTTGAAGACAAACGATTTTTCTTGGTTTCAGATTTTTTCATTTCATTTTTTTACAGTTGGTTCTTTTTTTTAAAATAATTTCCGGAGAAAATTTGAAAATTACTTGTCGTCACTCTTCTGTGCGATTTTATAGGCCATTATGAAGAAGATTTCCTTTCGGTAGATAGCTCTTTTGTGCCTATTCTATGTCACCTTTCGTGTACCGCGTCTTCACAAGTCGGACGTGTGTCACGTCGCTTTAGTTCAAGTATCTTGTCTTCCCATTCTACTCTGTGGTAGATGTCGTTCTTTTTTTTATTTATATTTTAGCTAAGAATACATGAAGTATTTTCCATTCCGAATTGAATATTCTTTATGATTTATGTTGTATATTACTATTGTGTTATTGATGTTTTGGATAATTTGTTATCTTGATTAGTGATATGGGATTGAATTGAGCTATTATCGGGTAAATGTCATGTTAACCGGTGTGATAATATATTGCTAGTATAGCCAATGTACGCGCTATTTGAATTGTTTTTATTAGATACATCTTCGAAGTTTAAAAGCGAATGCATACACAACATCAGTTTGTTGAGGTTTTAATGTTTTTGTTGTTTTTGTAGTAGTGATTATTTTTTTTAAGATTAGAATTTTCAATTTGTTTTTGTTTTTTTTATAGGTGATATGAACTGATGTATTTGTTTTCATGTCATTCTGTTTTTCTGATTTTTTCATTTTATTTTTTGTGTTATTATTTATATTATTACTCATTTTTGCTTTAATGTGATTATCAATTATGTGTTTCGAGAAATGTTAACGTTTTTTTTATGTTTTTGAATTCCTTAAATAATACTAAACTCTGCAGCAAATCGTGCCCGGTTCTCGATAACAACGATAATGATCGTCTTATCGATAAACATGAACACGTATATATAAAAATATAAACTTATGTTTTTATTCTTCATCGATGACGGTTGTATGGAGATAAAAATGTAAGTTATATTGAAACAAAAATATACAAACTGGAACACGGGTCAGTCAAGTCAGGAATACTAGGAATACTGTTAGTAGGAATCAATATATACAATCTTGTAGTGAATAAGTATGTCCGGGTAATGAGTCTATATTCTTACTGACCAACTAACGGCGGTACGACTACTCAACTCAACTCCATATAGGCAGGATTATATGTACACCTTAGACGAGTCCATTCTTGTATCCAAAAAGGGGTGATCCTCAACACCAAGACATATAGACTATATAAATGACCAAACGATAAAGGGAGGGTAGTTCTCTGTGTGTAAGACAAATGACTACCTTTAAATTGATAAAATACGAAATCACACTTCATAACACAGATAATAAAGTTACATACGATAATTACTGAGAAGTCATGAGATGTATCAGGAAATGGTAAAGACGAACCGCAAATATTTGCACTTGCACTCAAACAAAAGTAGAAAATCGTGTTTTAATCTGGTATGTCGGTAGGTAATTGTGTTGGAAATAGGGTTTATTTTACATAACTCTACCAAAAACAAGATAGCGTCATGTAAAAGTTCAAATAACCAAAACAGCATTGAATGTGTCTGTAAATTTAATTCTATTTTCCAAAATACGTCTTCCGTAGTCTTATACAGCAATTTTTATGATAACTTTAATAAAATAACCTTTGATGGTATTATGTAACGATTCACATATCCAAGGTCAGTCAGTTAGTTAAGTGTCATACTTAACTGCTTGGGCGATCATGTCTTAGGCAGAAGATTATCCCGCAGTAGGTAGCCATTACTTTCTGCAGTAGACTGGTAGCCAGCTAAGGCTACAGAAACCCAATCTGTCCTGTTATTTAGCCCATAACTGGAGGGAAGAGACGGATTAATACCTTTCTCAAAGGTATTTGCGCCTAAGTGAAAGCGAGGAAATTAACTGAAATTCGAACTCGACACGGCGATTTCTCGTTCCAAGCCGATATCCACTGCACCACAACGAATATCCAAGGTAAGAAGTGAAAATGTTAAAGAAGCTGTTTTATCTATGAAATAATTTATGAAATAATATTTAATCCAAAACAAAAAAAGTAAACTAAAGAAATACTGGATATATATTATTATTTATTATACGACAAAAATGTAAGATAATAAAATCGTCTATTATTTATCTAAGAATCAAAACAATAATAACTAAAACGTCAATAAACAAAATTTTAAAGAAATAGTTTTGAAATTCCCTGTAGTCATTACGAAATACTTTTTGCGGTTCTGCCTTTGTATAAAAATAATCTGAGTGTTTATGAGACTTGTTTTTCTTGTTTCATTTTCGATGTCATAAAATATGTCGATAAGAAGATAGAACGTCGGGCGGAAATGGTCAGTTGTTAAGTGGCCAAGAGAGACACGTTGGCTACTTGAAGTTGTCCAGACAACGGCTTTTTGTGCGCTTGTAATATTTGAAATTCTGTTTCGAAATGCCATAAAATATATATATATCAGACGTTGCTTCCTTGATAATTTTCTAATTCTTTCTAACACATTCGAAATACTGGTAGAAAATCTTGTTTTTCTTTCGTCCGTGAGTGACGTAATTTTTACAAGGGTTTATTTATTACGGCAAAAAGTCACTTTTTTGCCGGTGAACGACACATTAATTTGGAAATTCTTGCAAAAATCATATTATGGTCAAATATTGATGAAAATTTCAGGACTTCTTCATAAATGACGGAAATCATTGATGAAATAATTATTTTTAGAATTTATATTGGCAAGAATATTTTTATACATGTTACCCCCATCAATTAATTCCCAGAAATGTCTAGAAATTCGACATTGTTTTCCCATAAATTTAATATTGATTACGTTCATGAGTCATTCGTGAATGCTAATCAACTGTCTTTTTTTCTTCAAAATTAGCTTATTTTTAGAAAATCTGCACCGAATTGCGAAAACACAAATGCAATAAAACTATGCCATTTGTTTAGATAAACTTTTAATTACTTTTCTAAACAATAAATTAAAGATATCACAGTCTGAAAAGAAAAAAGATCAATGAATAATGAATTTTTACAAGAATTATTTTAATTTTTATTATTTTTTATGATAATGATTTATAAAGTTTCAAATTTAAAAAAAAATTCCTCCTCCATCGTTAAAGCTAGGGTGTGAAATTAATGCATGAAGACTACATTTACTTTACTAATCGAAAATTGAAAAGCTTAATTCGAATAATTTAGCCAATGGATTTTTTAAATAATTAAAACATTTTAATTGTGTGCATGCTGATTACTGGTATTTTCTTGTTACGGGTGGCCGTACATGATATATATCACTGAAAGATCAAGTGTAACGAAGGTTTCGCTCCATACATGAAAAAAAAAAAAGCAACAACAAAAAATCCTATACAAACATTTTCGGCAGGGTACAATTATTTCATCTCGCTTCAGTGTTTTCTATGCCCTACGTTTCAACATTCAATGAGTTTTGCAAATCATCCCTTCAAAATTTAAAGCAAGTTTTACATTTTAATTTCTAATTTCCTAATTTTGTTAAAAAAAAAGTAATTGTGAAATTCACAATTTGTGGAGTTTCCTAAAAAGAATATGAAAAATAGATATTAAAAATAAGCATTAATAAATGCCATAACATTTAATAAATTATTGAGTTACCTCTGCCGTTATATATTTTCATTCTGTTATTAAATTGTAAAATTTTTTTAAAGGAAGGTTTTATATTATTTGTTGTGGGATCTCGCTCTTTTTGTATAATGGACTCAACTGAGTGTACATATAATTCTGCCATATAGAAAACACGAGTTGAAGATCTGAAATCTCAATTGTAGTTGCAGCCGAATAAGTTACCCGGACCTACTATTTCACTTTCAGATTTGTATATATTTATTTCTGCTAATAGTATTCCTGAATTGACTAACCCGCGTTCCAGTTTGTATATTACGTTCAATATATTCTATTTTCCTATCTCCATACCTGTTTTTGTTGTTCATTAAATGTAAAGCTATAAAGCTAAACGAACTAAAATTCTATAAAATATTGGATAATTGCTGAAAATATTATGTTAAATTTTAAATGTTAACATATAGTTAAAAATCAAAATACAAAGCATACGAATAAGATTATGCCAAATTCGTCTTCCATACTTACCTTTTTTTACGGCTACTGTATGTCATTTCAATTATCGCCTCTGATAAGGCGATGACACCTCGATAACAAGGATACTGTAATTAAGAAACGCTTTTATAGTATATTTCAGGCAGTAAGTAAATAATTCTTGTTTCAAGTCAGATTAGGGTAAGTTTGAATTCGGTAATTTGAATAAAATAATGTGCCAGCAAGGTGTATTTTATTTTTGCAAGATTTTTTAAAACCAAGAATTGACTTCTGTTTACAAAATGTGTCGATCGATGAAAAATGGCCGAAAAATTGAAATCTTTTTTAACCAAAATATTTTAGATTTCGTTCAATTTAATTTCGGTTTGAAATACACCAGGGTATTTTACTTACTGGAATTAGTAAATTTAATCCCTTGGCATTCAATTAAATCTAAAATTAAAGCTTTAAGAAAACTTTTTATTTTTGAAAATTCAATTTATATTTAGGTATCGAAAATGACTGGAGGTACCTAAATTAATTAAGCTTTGCTTAATCCAACTCAAAGCTACAATGTTGGCATCTGTTGAAGTTTAAACTCACAATTAATGTCCTGTTTGGTTAGATTTTTAACCATTACTAAACGATGAAAAATGATACTTAATATAATAGGAACCAATTAAAATAAAATTTTGGATATCTTTTTGCTCCTAATTGTCGAAGCAACAAAAGAATTTCATTTTGTCATCATTTCAAGCGAAGTGACAATGCTCCTATGAGGTAAAGAGTTACTGGGAGTGAAACAGAATGAGAAGTTTGGTAAAGAAAAAAGAAAGTAAAAGAACAAGATTCACGAAGACAGAAGATAGTGATTAACGTTACATTGAAATTTTTGAATATTACAGATAGCAGGAAAATAAAAACTGGATGAGAGTTCCACAAATGTGAAGTGCAAGAAAAGAAACTATTAGAATAGAACTTACGATTACATCTAGCGACTTCAACAGTGAAACGATGAGACCTACTTGCCAATCTAGTTGTATGTTTAAATAGAGCTTGTCAAAGTACCAAGGAGGAGGGATCACTGAAACAATTTTTGAATTAAATTTTTCGGATAAAGAATAATTTACGAAGATATTTGCTATTCCGATTTAAGGTAATTTATTGCTTTTATCTGATATATTTATCAAGTTTATTTTTTATTTATAAAAATCTCGTTTGAATTGAGGTAAGGTTAGTGACCGAGAAAGGGTGATTACTTTCTTGCTTATATTTTTAAGTTTTTCTATGTTTTATTTGAGAAGAGAAATGTTTCTCTCACTTATCAAAATCACATATGCATACCAATTTTGGAGAGAGAGAGAGAGCTGCTCAGCGAATATTTGCTAAGTAAACTTTACCATTATGCCCCTCTCTCAAAAACAATGTCAAATATACGAAGTGGGTGCTGAAAAAATAATAGCCCAATCGGCAACCTCTTCAAAATATAGATCGCATATTCAATCTTTTGATCAAATATTAAAAAGAGATTAGAATCGTTCAACACCATTTCGTACAAAGGACACTCTAAAAGTAAGGCATTCTCTTTATTTCTGTTTGTCCTTAGAATCACAACAATACTGATATATAGCGGAAGATATTCGCAACAAAAAATTTTTTAAGCATCAATGTGCTTCTCATTTGGTAGGTTGAAAGTTACATCGAGACGACCGGAATAGGACTTGTCGCATACATACTTTCGCCACTACGTCTCACTGTGCTCATATCTACTATTAGTTCTTCATAAATACTCAAAAAGCATTGTCGAATATAAATGGGTTCAGTATCTTGAATTTTATTTTACACTTTCTGCCGCATAGTATATTTTAACTATCTACTAGTATTCGTTAATGGTTATATTTCGATCGTGTGTGATGAATGTTTAAACAAATTGCACTTTTTCGATAAGTGACAGGTTAAACGTCAAAAGTGTGTGGTGCTTGTGTAACCAATGTAAGAATTTAATTTTTGTTGGTATTATTATTAGTATTGAAGGTGCAATTATCCAGACGAGTTATTGATAATAATTAGGTTACAGTCGAACTAATATCCTCATCTTTGTTGTTTTATCACAATGTCCGAAAATATTATTAAAATCTTTATTAATCTTTATTAAGTTTATTCACAATCAGTCAGTCAGTTAAGTGCCATACGTGAAACACGCTTAGGCGATCATGTCTCGAAAGAGACATGACTGACTGGGCAGAAGATTATCCCGCAGTAGGTTGCCATTACTTTCTGCGGTAGACTGGTTGCCAGCCAAGGCTATAGAACCCAATCTGTCCTGTTATTTGTCCCATAACTGGGAGAAAGAAACGGATTAATACCTTTCCCAAGGGTATTTGCGCGTAAGTGAATACAATGAATTCAACTGGAATTCGAACTCGGCTCCCCGATTTCTCGTTCTGCTTCTTTGTTATGTTTTTTAGGGCAAGCCCATATTTTTCCAGAACTGTATAACCACTTCTATTTTGGTGGGGACTGTCACTTCAATTCTTTGTTTGCCTATTTCCCTGTAAAACTTCTTTGCATCGGTTTGAAAGATCTTTTGTTCTGTCTGTAGAATCTTTATCTTTTTCCATGGCGTCTTATTCTTTGGGCCTTCAGTTGTACGGTTTGCTTTATTTTTTCTATAGTTCATAGGACTTCATTTTTATTCCTAACATTGTATTTTCTTTTGACTCTTCTGTCCTGTCTAGTTCTCACGTTTATTCCTTTTTCCAGTTTATCGAGTCCTGATAATTCACTTTTAAGTTGTTCAAATTCTTTTTCTGTTTTCATTTCCAAGGTGGATCTTCATGTCTGTGAGACTGACTTTTTTTTTTAATTTGATGTTCAGTTTTTTGCTTGCTATTATTGCTGATGCGTATATTACTGCATTAAGATTTATATGAGTGTCTTCTTCATTCAGAATTCATTTGAGTACTGCATTGTAGAGTTTAATAGTTTTGAGTTTGTTGGTTGTAATTTTGGGAGTTGTTCGTGTTCCTTCATGGCAATATTTTATGCCTGACCAATATGGCTCATGATTTCTTCCTTGGCTTCTTGTATACTATTCTGGTTTTTAGTAAAATAATTATGTTCAATGTGTTTTGAACTTTATTGCCGTTTTGTGACCAAGTACGAAAACACCTTTCCAACACTTCTAAACTTTCATCATTATCTATATATTATTTCAATTTCTTCATTTTGATCTTGAATTTGTGTGATGTTACTGCTTTTTTCCGATTCCGGTTCCCTTTCATGTTTTGTTGATTCGTCTGTTCTGGTTTAAATTATTTTATTTCTTAAATTTCAGCTTCTGTCAATCGCTTATTTCTCAAGATGTACCTTTTTACGTTGGTTAGTTTATTTTCGTCATTTTTCTTTCTAATTGTTTGTCCAACCTTTTCTCGCCAAATGTTCGGCGAGTGATGTTTTGTGTAACGCTTCATAGAATGCAGTCATAACAACTTTGTAGTGCTCAGAAAATTACTTTATTTTTTCTTTCTTTATATGTAAGATTATAGGTCGAGCTGGTGAATTTGCAGGGTTATCATTCGTATTATATCATTTGTGGGGACCTGACGATTCATTCTTTGTGTAGGAGCTTGTTCCTATGGCAGATTTTTCGACCTCAGGTAGATTCCCTCTTAATTTTTTAAGCAAAGTTTTGTTGCGTATCTTTATTATTATTATTATTATTATTATTATTGGTTTACTTTTATTAGTAGTATTATTATTAAAATTATTATTTTATTATTACTATTACTGTTATCATTATTATTATTGCTACTATTATTATTATTATGACTATTATTATTATTTTTATTATTATTACTATTAATATTAATATTACTATTATTACTATTATTGTTATTACTATTACTATTGTTACTACAATGTCATTTTTCATCATAATTCGATTTCTGCTATAGTCGCACTACCTATCAAGTCTGCGGGAAGATCTAAGGTCGTGGTATGTTGTTATGGCTCCATTTCATTTTTTCTATCTCCTCTAACATCCCTAGCGTTGCATAGACAAAGTTCTCCTTAGTGTGTGGGCTGTACTGAACAAGAAAATTTTTGTATATCTCTTAAGCTGGGGTTTTCAGGGACTCTTTCAATGTGTTGTTTTGTTCCATTTTTTATCATTCCAAGTGCACCTACTATCAGTGGTACAATTCTTGTTTTCAATTTTCATATTTTTTCTATTTCAATTTCCAGGTTTTTGTATATTTGACAGTTTTTCGAATTCCTTGATTGCAATGTTACAATCCGCTGGACAAGCCATATCAATTAATAGACAAGTTTTTTCTTTCTGATTTTGAACAATAATGTCCGGCCTATTTGCTTTAAATCTTCTGTCTGTGTAGATGGTGTAGTCCCATAGAATGGTGACATCTTCTATTTTTGTAACCGGTACCGGGTGATGTTCATACCAGTGTTTGTTTACATATATTTCATAGTGTTTGCACATTTTATTACTACTATTATTAATATTAGTATTATTATTACTATCATTATTATTACTACTATCACTGTTCTTTTTATTATTATTATTATTATTATTGTAATTATTATTATTATTATTATTACTATTATTATTATTAATATTATTATTTTTACTATTATTGTTATTATTATTATTGATTTTGTTTTCGTTGTAGTTGTTGTTGCTTAGTTATCGTGTCGATTACGCTCTGCCAATTCTTCCAAAATAATGGATCATTTTGTTTTGAACGCCGATGAAAGACGGAAAAGATTCTTCAGTGACATTGCGTGTCTACAGTGAGAAAAAATGAAAGAAAAAACCATGAAAGAATGAAATGTACTTGCAATAAAGTCATTTATTTATTTCATTTGATATAATTTCAGATTTATTTAATTATTTTTTTAAATCTGCTTTATAATACTCTCATGTCTAACGTCTGCTTCAATGAAATGGAAAAATGTCATTTCGAATTTTTTATTTGTACCCTCTTACTTCTTTAAATAAGAATCATATTTATGATTGTTATTTTAATATTTTTTAAAAGTTTTTAAGTTCAATTATTTAACGATGCAATCGTGAAATTTCCCTGGGTTTTTCAAGTCGTCGAACTCACCATGAGTTTAGTTAATCATTAACTTTTACCAATTCAGATTCATGAGAAAATTCAAACGGGATAATCCGTAAAATTACCGTGATTATTATTAATATTATCATAATTATCTGTCAGCGAATATTTTTTATCAAGAGATGTGAAGAGGTATAGTCTGTTTTCTGAAGGGAACCCATAAAATGTATCGAGTATTAAGGACAATTTTACGTTTCTGATTTATGACATTACTGAAAATAAAAAAATAAGTGACATTTTTTTTGTTGTGGTGGGGTGGGGATGGCTCGGTTTAAGTGGAAAAAACAGCAAACTTTCAGAGATAGAAATGCTTAACCAAAATAAATAGAGAAAAGTTTCAAAAGCGAATGGACGATTGAAATTGATTAGTAAATACTATATATTCTGTCTGCTTTTGCACACAGTAATGGACGAACAGACAGATTCATTGGTGTACATAATAAGACGACTTTTAGTATTCCCGTGGAGAGCAATCTAATTTCATTACGAGTGATTGGCGTGTTTAATCCCCGTGGCCTTGTGTCAGGGATAAGCTAAGCTTAAGAAAGCCTACACTTTAGAATGAAAGAAAATCGTTTAGATCGATTAAATTCTTCTTTTTTATCGCTTCTATTCGTTTAATCTGATTCAGATCAAGTAGTATCGATCTTCAATCAGGACGAACACAAATCCGAGCTCAATCAATCGTTTAGTAAATTGTGGATAATCCTATTATTTCATATGTCATTTCAATCGTTTGTAGCAGACATCGATATTTCCGATGAGCATATTTCTTTTCAGTAGAAACGAAATATTTCTTTTCTGTTATTTTTAGCGAAAGTTAATTTCACCCTTTATCGTTAAAATTAATATCTATACATTGGGTAATTTTCCTTGTCTTTCCGACAAGTTTGAAATTAAAAATAATTCCGAAAAATGGACTCATTACGAGAAACTAATAGTTGATGGACATATACAAAATATGATTGCAAAATGAATGGATCATTTTATATATGAATCGATGCTGAAAACTTTTCGGCGCAACCCAATTCCCAAAAATCTGACCAAATAATCAAACATCAGAAATTGGTGATAGTGAAGACTTCTTGGTCACCGAGAACACTTTTCGGCTTCCATACATAGAACTCAGTATATTTCGTAGGTTATGAAGGAAATAAATTCTAAAAATCCATTTTTGTACGCTTACATTGAAAAATAAATTTGTACTTCAGTTTGTAAATAAGCAAATGAATACACACACACACACACACATACGTACACACACACACACACATACGTACACACACACACACACATACGTACACACACACACACACATACGTACACACACACACACACATACGTACACACACGTGTGTGTGCGTGTGCGTGTGAATAGAATAAATAAAGGAAATGTAAGATAAAGTGTCTTTAATTTAACATGTTTCACTTTTAAAAAGCTTCTTCAGAGATTCTTTAAATACGAATGATTTAAAAATCTTATTTAAAAATCCAAAAGACAGTATATTGATTGAGGTATGGTTTCATTGGTCAGACACGTGACACGTGCGATAAAGCAATGGATGAACATTTAATGTAGAAGAACAAAACTTGTGTCTGTTTAAGTGTGTGTGTGTGTGTACCACGAGTAGTAAAAACATTAGATGTTTATTATGAATGAAAGTATATATATAAGCGAGAATAATGCGTGTCAAGCGTATTTAAATACGAATTAAGAGTGTGTATATGTCTGTAACGTTAGTATGTGTCAGTCCTTGTTATCGGGGTTATCATCGCCTTATCAGAGGCGATAATTGACATAACGGACAGTAACCGTCAAAAAATGTTCAGTATGGAAGACAAATTTGACATAATCTTATTCGTACGCTTCATATTTTTTATTTTTAACTATATGTTAAAATTAAAAATTTAACATAATATTTTCAGCATATGTCCAATATTTTGTAGAATTTTAGTTTAGCTTTACAGCATTACGTTTGAAGATGTTTTATGAAAAATAAAATTTAAAATAACATAAAATTTTCTTTTAAAAACATTTACAATTTAATAACAGAATGAAATTATATAATGGCAGAGGTAACTCAATAATTTATTAAATGTTATGACATTTATTAATTTTTATTTTTAATATCTAATTTTCATATTCTTTTTAGGTACCTCTACAAATTGTGAATTTCACATTTACTTTTTTTTTAATAAAATTAAGAAATTATGAATTAAAATATAAAGCTTGCTTTCAAATTTTGAAGGGATGATTTGTAAAGCTTGTTGAATGTTGAAACGTAGAGCATAGGAAACACTGAAGCGAGATGAAAGAATTGTACCCTGCCGAAAATGTTTATATAAATGTTTATAAATGTTTGAAACACGTGACTTTTAATGATATATATCATGTACGGCCACCCGTAACAAGAAAATACGGGTAATCAGCATGCACACAATTAAAATTTTTTAATTATTTAAAAAATCCATTGGCTAAATTATTTGTATTAAGCTTTTCAATTTTCGATTAGTAAATGTAGTCTTCACGCATTAACTTAACAACATAGCTTTAACGATGAAGGAAGAAATTTAAAAAATTCTTTGAAACTTTATAAATTTTTATAATAAAAAAAATGAAATGAAAACAATTCTTGTACAAATTCATTATTCATTAGATTTATTTTTCAGACTATGATATCCTTAATTTATATTTGTTTAGAAAAGCAATTAAAAATTTATCTAAATAACAAATGGGATAGTTATATTGCATTTTTGTTTTTGCAATTCGGAGCAGATTTTCTAAAAAATAGGCTAATTTTGAAGAGAAAAAAAAACAGTTAATTAGCATTTCCGAATGATTCCTAAATTTAATTTACATTCGGAGGAATTACTAGACATTTCCGGAAATTAATTGGTGGGAGGGTAACATATGTAAATAATAAAAAAAAATTACCAAAATTTTCTAAAAATAATTACTACAAAAACGATTTTAGTCAATTCTAAATAAGTCCTGAAATTGTTATCAAAATCCGACTATTATTTAGTTTTTACAAGAATTTCCGAATTAATGTGTCTTTCACCGACAAAAATGTACCTTGCGTTATATTACTCTTGCCGTGATTAAAACCCTTGTAAAAATTACATCAGTCACTGACGAAAGAAAAACAAGATTTTATAACAAAATTTCTAACATGCTAGAAAGAATTAAAAAACTTTAAAAATTAAGTAAAAAATACTTTGATCTATTCTCTTAATAATGACATAAACATTTTGCCGATAAAACATTGTTTTTATTTTATTTGGGGATTTTTCCTTCATACTTTAGATTGTTTTATCAGCGATTATTTGAAGGTACCTATAAAAACAGTAGATTTCCTCGATGTTAATTTAGATTTAGAAAATAATATCTACCTACCATATTAAAAAACAAAAAAATACAAATCCTTTATATATCCACCCAAACCATCCTACATCCATTATTAAACATATAAGTATATATATATATATATAATTCAAAAATTTAAATAGCTATAATTAGAAAGTTAATATATAGAGAATTGAAAAACCTTAATTTAAAAGTAATATTAATAGAAGTATAAAAATATAGATTTCTTCCATGTGACTTTAGATTTAGAAAAGTATATATTCCAACCACATAAAAAAACAAATATAAATTCTTTATATATCCACCCAAAATCTAACCCTCCTACACCCATTATTAAACATGTACCTTCATCCATAGAATATAAAATTAGTAGGAATTCCGCAAATGAAAAAGTGTTTAATAAGCATAGGGATTTTTATAATACTACTTTAAAAATTAGTGGATATAAAAACCCAAATATTAAACATGTGAAAGAGAAAATCTACCCCTGAAGAAAAAAAAATTGGGAATAGAAATATTATTTGGTACATAGCCACTTTCAACCAAATGCAGTAAGTTAGGAATAATACGCCTTAATTCACTGGATATGGTATCAAATATGATATTTCTGAATTTTTAAATTTCTGTTTGTTTCTCTCTCTCTCTCCCTTTCTCTCTCTCTCTCTATATATATATATATTGTCATCCGCAGACAGATCTGTTTCGCTGTATCACAGCTCATAAGTACGGTTAGACTCCGATTGCTCCCTAACCCAGGCTCGAAACCCGACATATGAAGAAGTACAAACAAATAGGTTAACAGCCCGCTGTTCGGAGTAATTTACATTTTTGAAAAGTGCTCGATATTTACTCGATCGATATTTAAAGTAAAACTTTTATTATAAATGTTTATAAAAAAAAAAACATAGTTTACTGCAACGCAAGAGCTATCGTGTTTCGGTAAATTAATAAGATCGTTTTGTTAATAGGTTTACAGTAAACTTTAAATTCTCATTTATCGTTATTACATATTATTAAGATGTCAAGGAAAGGTAAGAAAATTATTAGTTTCATATGTAAATTCGATGGTAGGTTGTACCTTATTGAGCTTAGTTACTAAGTTTGATAGGTTGGTGTCATGAGCGTAAAATAATAGGACGCCATCTATATATTTTAAGTAAGTAGAATGTTTAGGTATAATATATTTGAAAGAACTGGATTCTAAGAATTCTATTTCTTTATTATTCATGGCACGCATTTGACTAATGAAATCAAACCTCAATTACTGTCTCTTGGGATTTATTTTTAAATTTTAAATTTAGTTTTCAATCATTCGTTTTTAAAAATCTCTCTATATATATGTGTGTGTGTGTGTTTGTTTGTTTTTGTGTGTGTATGTGTGTGTGTGTGTGTGTGTGTGTGTGTGTGTGTGTGTGTGTGTGCATGTGTCTATGAGTTCTTTGTAACCAAAAGCTATCTCCGCACTAAGTTCAAATTACACCTGAGACAATTAGTGTTCCTTTAAGATGGGGTATGAATATATCTCTTCTTCTTCACCCACTGCCCATGTTTGGGTAATATAGCAAGGCAGACTTGACTTTCTAGCCTTTGGTGGCAACCAGCCTAAATTCAAAGAGTCCTTGTATGTGGTATTAGAAATTCTACCCTGTTTATATTAACTTGCTTGAAAAAACAAAACAAAACAAAACAAAACAAAAAAACAGTAGCCTAACCGTCTGTTTAGTTCATTTCAAAGGCCGAAATTATGGTTTTACTCAGCTGAAAAGAAGAGGTTAATGGGTTCTGTTATATGACTGACACGGGTATTTTCATAATCACACACTGTAAAATTTAAGATAGCGTAACATATTGAAAAGTAATCTGGCCAGTGTTGAAAGATATATCGAGTGAATGAACGAGATGTTAGGTCTCTACAACAACAACAACAACAACAACAACAACAACAACAACAACAACAATAATAATAATAATAATAAAGATGATATTACAAACAAAAAGAAAAAGAGACCCGAGTCTAGCATGCAACCAAGTCGTGTGCAAAAACTCTCACCGAATCAAGTATCTACTTATGCACCATTTATATCTTTTCAAGTCAAATGAAGCAATTCTAAATGGAGTGAAATATTGAGTTTTATACGAAGTACAATTTTTTAAGATTCACAGTCGTTTAGGCGGTTAAGGTTAAAATTCGACGCCCAAGGTCACCGAGTGTCATTGGAGATTGAATTAGGTTATGTAGTGCAACCAACAATTAGATTCTTGAATGTAAATTGGTATATGTAGTTAATTTGCGTAGAAAAAAGATGAAAGAACAGGTGGTGATGACATGAAAGGTCATTGGAGATCGCCAGCGGTCAATTTTACATTAAAATGAATTTGTCGGTTAAATCAAAGACATGAAACAGATAAAATAAACTTGTATTTTTTGTTTAATTTTCCCATCTCTAAAAAAAGCTTTTAGACAAAATTCTAAGTTTCAAAATTAAACTTGACATTTTTCAACTGTTTAATATCTGTTCACTACATCAATGTCCGACATCAACATAATAATAATTATAATATTGGCGATCATAACAACAATAATAATAATAACAGAAATAATGATCATCATCATCTTCTGATAAAAGTTGCAGAACCAGCCGACAAAATATGTTTGCAAACGTTTGAAACACTAAATACAAGGACCGCGAGATCGAAATCAGTCGAATCCAGCATCTCACTGCTTCTCTAGTCCCCCAACCACTCATGATTATATCTTTCTGAACCAAGAAACACATCAGACTTAAAATCGAAATAATTTTTCTTTGCGTATTCACTCAAAAATGATTGTAAAAAAGTCACAAACTGACTAAAACATAAATATCTATTCGCCATTAATAAATTTTGCACAATATCGGGTTCCCGAACAATCGGTTAGGGTTAAATTACCTAGCAGCCGCTTGTGAGTCCAGAACTACGAACCTTTCCTATACACGATCACAACCTTTGCACAAGTTAGCTTTCCAGAAAATTTAGCTTGGATCAAATTCCTTAACAGTGGCTTGTGAGCCAAGAAATATTGTCCAACACCAGCCTTTGCCCAAGATCAATTTTTCGAAACACTAGGGCCAAATTAAATCCCCTATTAATGACCCGTGAGCCCAGTTGCATAAGATCGATTTTCCGGAAAACACGACCAACATCGAATTGCATACTAGTGTCTTGTGAGCTCAGGACTATGAACATTTTCTGTCCAGTATCAGCCATTGAACAATATTTCTTTCCCACGGCAATCGGCCATGTTCACATTCACTATCAATATTCTGCAATCCCAGAACTTCATTCATATTTTATCCAACTTCAGCTTTGTAATAACATCAGGTTTGAAGGTAAATCCGCCAGAAATAAACCCACTCTTATTTGGTCATCAACTCGTGTCAGTCACAATTTATAACAGATCCTTCCAAAAATAGCGTTTGTCTGCAATTGCCATAGGTCACAGGATAAAACTTTGACTTAACCTCTTTTGAGACGGTACAATGTGTGTTCAATTGATTATTAGTTTAGGGTCAAGAATTCGGTGGCATGCATTGTCAGTGCTCAAAGCTGCCAACAACATGGAAAATGTTGCGCGTTACCCAACGTTGATCGGGAAATATGCAACGTAAGATGTTGATAGCTTTGTACTAGAACTGGATCAATAAATACGTAACCATGACACATAATGATTAGCTGAATGTTGATTTGAAATTTTAATCGTATATTTCATCCATGTGATTAATATTCACTACTGAATTAAGTGCATTGATATTAAGGAGAATAGTAGCCTTTTTGTAAAGTAAACTCTTCTGTTCTTATTAGGCTAGAGACTCTTCTGTCCTTATTAGGCTAGAGACTCTTCTGTTCTTATTAGGCTAGAGACTCTTCTGTCCTTATTAGGCTAGAGACTCTTCTGTCCTTATTAGGCTAGAGACTTATTGATGAAGCGACGTGTTTTAATCTGAAATGTTTCACTATCTCCTCCCGCAATTACTCGCTTTTCCGTCAATTATCATGACATGCTATTAATGAGACACTGTTTGTTTGTTTGTTCGTTTGTTTCCTTCTTTCTTTCGGTCTCTCTCTCTCTCTCTCTTTCTTTCTTTGCTTTTCCATTTTTTGCTTCTACCATTTTTATCTCTCTCTCTCTCTCTCTCTGAACACCCTAATTCTGTGTATATCTCCCCCCCCCATCCTTTAATCTATTTCGTTTTCTTTTCTTTGTCTCTTCTTCATACCTACTTGGATAATTGTTATTAATATTGATGCCTTCTTGAGTCTCTTTAGTTAATTCGCCCTCATTCTTGACGGTCTTTCTTTTTTTGTCTTTTCTTTTTCTTTTTTCATCATTGAATCATGTCCCCTCTTTCCTTCATTTTACATTTTAAGCCGTCTTCTTTCTTTCTTTCTTTCTTTCTTTAATTCTTTCTTTGTTCATCCACATTGTGTTCTCTTCTTTCCTTATCACGCTTTTCTTTCTGCTTTTCTCGCTTTCTCGGTCATAATGCGACTACATTAACCGACAAATTCGCGGTCGTTTGACCTTCAAATTATTGATCTGAACGTATGGGATATTTTTGCAAGACACATTCAAACGTACAGACGCCATAACGTGCAGAAGTACAAAGAATCACGCGCGTGCGGGTGCACGAACACACGGACAAAACCAGTTGATAATTAACTTGTATCTGAAAATCAAGATTCCATTATTCACAGGTATTGACTAAGTAGAGATGAATCTAGCATAAGGTCAAATATATGGGGTGCTCACTGAGAATCGAAATCACAGCAAAATAGCATATGTATTGACTTCGTAAATTTCAACTGCAGATACGCTGTTAAGTGATCTGACAGCAAGGTTTGCTAGCCATTGACAGGAAGTTCGATCGTTGCCTGGTGTATCCAGTAAAATGGCCGATATGGTTTCGCAAATTTAACGATTTTTGTTGAATGTAAATTTGCAAAAGTACTTCGCAATGTTTTGTCTGAATTTCTGGCATGAGAAATTATCGTTAGTTACATCTACTGGGTGTTTAGTTCTGATAACTGAACTGCTAAAAACCAAAGTCACTGAAAAAGATGGAGATTCCTTCATATATATATATATATATATATATATAAAGAAGACATTGAAGTCAACACCTAAAGGTCACCTAATGTTGGCGTCAATGTTCAGTTTTTTATTTACATACGCTCTAGCCTTGATGTTGAGCACTTTAGCCCATAAATATAGCACACCTTAAAACTATTTTTTATCCTATATATATATATATATATATATATATATATATATATATATATATATATATATATAGGAGAGAGTGGTATCTCGTGAAGACGGAGAGGAAAATCCAAAAGATTTTATCTAATTAATATAAATTCTCAATTAAATAGAAATCGAGAGCACAATGGATATTAACCAGAGAAAATATATTTAGATCAAAACTCAAAACATAAGTAAACGGTTATAAATCCAGAATTTATTTCAGCAATGATCTAAAGATAAATGTTTAAAATTGTTTCATTCATACCGTTGATAATTAAATAAATGTTAATTTCACTCAGAATATTTTGAAAAAAAAGAAGAGTTTAAACATAGTGATTTCTAAACCGGAAATAAACAGAGAATAGATACATTAAATCACACACATAACGATACAGAGTAAGGAATTAAAACACATGCATAAAACAATAAACAAGAAATTATACACACGCAAAAAAGTGGAAGCGGATTTATGCACAGACAGAATTAATCACACAAACCTTATTTAGGAAGGAATATATACATACACAAAAAGGGGGTAACACACAGAGATTTAGATAAGTGAAAAAAGAAGGGGACGAGAAAAAAGAGAAAAAAGAGAAAAAAGAAAAAGCGAACAGAAACGCGTAAGTCACAAATTTTGGCTAACACAACATTTTTTAGAAAATAAATTTCTTTTTCAAAAATCTTTCAAAAATTTTCTTTACAAAATATTTATTAAAAATTATTTTACCCAATTTAGATCTTAGAAAAAAAAGTATAAGTTAAATCCATTTAGACTATTTTAGAGAAATTTTTAACAAGTGAATATTATATCCTTTGAACCAGACATAAAAAAATATATTTTTTTAATCATATCACTCCAAGCAAAACGATAACGCCACTGATGCGCAGGGGGCTACTTAAGTGTGAAAAGATTGGAAAAGAGAAAGCCACATCCTAATCAGGAAACAAGGGATGAGCCTCTTCACCTGTTCAATAGACGTGGGAGGAGTGTGAACCAGGCGATAGTTTAGTCTATCTACTCCAATTGAAAAAAAATATAAAAAAAAAAGAGTGAAAAGATTGGAAAAGAGAAAGCCGGAAACCACATCCTAAACAGGAAACAAGGGATGAGGCTCTTCACCTGTTCAATAGACGTGGGTGGAGTGTATAGACATATATAATATGAACACAGGCAAAATTTTCACAAAAGAAACAGGAGGCGAAAAAAAAAAGAGAGAAAAAATGAAAAAAGAAAATATGAATTCAAATGAATTTAAAAAATAAAGAAATTCTTTTTTTCAAAAATTTTCTTTACAAGATTTTTATTAAAAATTATTTTTCTCATTTAGACCTTAGAAAAATAAAAGTAAAAGTTAAATTCACTTAGATAGTCTAAAACAATTTTTAACAAGGGAACTGAACATTGAACTAGACATGAAAACAATATAGACAGATACAAATATGAACACAGATAAAATCACCCAGGATTAAGAGAGAGAGAATGAAAGAGAAAAAAAAAACAATAAATGAATTTAAAAAGAAAAAATAGGGAGTGATCTTATACTTACAGTCGCAAATATTAGCTGACATTGAAATTTTAAGCATAAAAAAACTTACCAAAGTACTTTTCTTAAACATTTCTCCTTTTTTATTTTCAAGAGAAAATTCAATTTTTTTTTATATAAAAAAAAATTTTAAAAGAAAAAAAGGTTTACAATAGAAAACATTATACAGAAAATGAAATACAATAATCTAGATAATGACAAAAGAGCCAATAGAGTAAAAAACCACAATATACAGTCACAGGTGTTTAACATTTAGAAAAATAAAAGTAAAAGTTAAAGTAACTTAGGCTCTAAAGAAATTTTTAACAACGGAAGTAAACATTACATCCTTTGAAGCAGACAAAAAATACAGACCTTTTTTTGCGTGTGTATAATTTCTTCTTGTTTATTGTTTTATGTATGTGCGATTTAATTCCTTACTCTGTATTGTACTATGCGTGTGATTTGATGTATCTATTCTCAATTTATTTCCAGTTTAAAAATCCCTCTACTATAAAAAATTAAAAAAAAAATATTCTGAGTGAAATGAACATTTATTTATTCATCAACGGTTTGAACGATGCAACTGTAAAATTTTTATTTATATTGCTGAAATAAATTCTGGATTTATAACTGTTTAATTATGCGTTGAGTTTTCTTCTCAATATATATGTACAAATTAACCTACGTCGGTGGCCCGACTCGGATTTTTATGCGTTACGCAATCATCAAGTGCCTATTATGAACTGAAGTTTATGAGATTTGAATTTAAAAGCACTCGTTGTTCATCTTATAATGTTAGGGTACTATTTTTAAATTTTGGATGCCCATGTCGTCAATGTTGGAAATGTGTTAAAAACACATCGACTGATTTCGAAAAGTTCCTTCTACTTAAACTGTTCGAAATCCGTTGATGTTTGTAGTCGGAAATTGCTGACTCAAAACAAGACAAACTCGATGTTCAGTCTGACCTTTTGTATGTAGCAGCCGAGGAAAAGGTATTCTATTTCGTGCCGGACTTACTAGTCATCTCAGATAAAAAAAATTAAAAAAATGGCAGTCAATTGCCGACTATGACGGACCGGCAGGATACTTATGTAAGTTTTGTGTATGGTTTGCAAATCAGTCGTTGGGATGAATAGACACATAAGAGTGCACGATCAGAAAATGTCTTTCAAGGCACGTTAAAAGGTTTTCATGTGTCACATATGCAAAAAGTTAAGCAGGAACAAGACTGGTTTGCATATTCATTTGCAGATACATAGCCACTCAGTTCGACGTTGAAGTTCGACCTTCTCGTGCAAGGAAGTGGTTTAAATTGTAAGGGTGGTGTATATATATATATATATATATAGGTGTGAGTTTGTAACCCTGGGTTTCAAGCTCTTGCGATCGTCAGACAAAATGATTATTATTTTTTTAAATTGGCTATATGTAGGGCCTCGTATATTGGTGTATTTTTGTGGAAGTAGGAGGAAAATTTGTCGTCATGACAGATGCAGACATATATACACATCTGTACACCCATTGACGTGCGCAAAGAGACACACACACACGCGTCCGCCCACTGGGGCTCACACAAACATATATGCGAACCGTACGGGGATCGGCATATATATGTATATTTCCTCTCACTTCCACAAAAAATACATCAATATACGCAGCCCTACATATAGCCAATTTTTTAAAAAAAAGTTTGTCTGACGATAGCAAGAGCGTGAAACGGAGGGTTACAAACTCACACCTATTTATACGAATATGTCAGCTCTATCACTGATATTGAGCGCTTTCAAATAAGTACCGCGCATATACAATATATAAACAATATAATATATATATAAAATTGCATATATATATTGATATTTATAATTATATGCATATACTTTTCACATATATATATATATATGTGTGTGTGTGTGTGTCTTGTGTGTGTGTGTGTGTGTGTGTGTGTGTGTGTGTGTGTGTAAGAATAATTTTTTAAACATAAATTGATTGCAGCAGTGGGCATCCAAAAGCATCAGTGACAAACTTAGGCTAAGATACATTCGACATACATACATATATATATACATTCGACATCCCTACTCGTTCTGGTCAGGTCTCATCTACTCTGTCAGCTAAATAACGACTGACAATTCACTGTGTGACGGCTTCGCATATAAATCGCTTTTCTTGTCTTTCTCCTATCATCTTAACTCAGTTCTCTCATCCATCAGACTGTCGACTAATTTCGCTTCCATCAAACAGCAAATCAAGGACAAAGATGGTATCCCGGCATATCCTGCTTGCCTTCAACCTAATGACCAATCAAAACTCTTCATTTCAAACACATCATCTTGTTATCTGACCTGATGCCATTAAGCATCTACATTTGTTTCAAATGTTGTTACCGCCGGATAAGACAGATTGAAAATATGTTTGATTGCTAATAACCAAAAATTCGCCCCCCCCCCACTACCAAACAACATTAGAATTTGGGTCTCCAATGGCCAAAGGATGATTTTTACGACCTTGAGCCACATCTTGAACCGAGAAGCTATAATGTTGCCACATTTTTGCCAAGTGAAAGTCAGATAAGTGCCATACGTGATACACGATTGGATGATCATGTCTCGAAAGAGATGACAGACTGGGCAGAAGGTTTTCGTGTAGTAGGTTACCATTACTTTCTGTGGTAGACTGGTTGCCAACCAAGGCTATAGAACTCGGTATTTCTTGTTATTTAATCCACAGCTGGCGGGAGAAGAGACTGATTAATACCTTTCGCAGGAGTATTTGTGCTTAAGTGAATTCAAATGAAATTCTAACTCGATTCTTCGATGTCTTGTTCTGAGCCGATATCCACTTCAAGAGGAATCACAGTGCTGAAACGTCATTATCCTTAATGCAGGATAAACTAGACATGCCTTAGCATATAATCAAAAATTAAATTGTAATGGTGCTTAGTGCCAAAATTCAGTAGCTCATTTATGGAAAGGCATTTTAGTTCAAGCAGATTTTTCTGATTTTCTAAATTGGAAGTACAGCTGTAAATCACATAAAGAAACAAAATACTAAATTTTTTAAAAAAGTGCGGCAGAATACCGTTAATGAAACATGAAACTGCAGAGCTAAAACAAATTTTCCCTTGCAAAACCGAAGGACTCATATACAGAGCAGAAGTAAAAGATAAAATATAAATAAGATGTACTGAAGGCAGTTTTAAAATACGATAGAATAATCACAAGTCCACATTCAAGCTAGATAAAACTTTAAAATATCACCAAACAAGCCAACTACAATGTAAATTAAAAGAAAAGAATGGCGGAAATCAACACGTGACGTGCAAAAAATATTAAAAAAGCTAAACTCGGGAATGTGATATGTAGGTGATGTGGTTGATGGAATTTAGTATGTCTAAGCTGGTCCGTCGGCAAGGGATAAAAAATAACTCTGTTAACCAATTTGACATTGCAGAGTCTTCCGATCTCATTGGCTTATTTGCACTATACAATCTTACTGCACACCACGACATAAACACACAAGACATAGGGTTATATAGAAATGATGGTCTCATGTTAGTACAAAATTCTACACATTTTAAAACAAACAAAATAAGAAAACTTATCCACAGAGAATTCAAAAGTTTACATCTAAACGTAATAGTCAACATTAATTTAAAAGTAGTAACTTCCTAGATGTAACACTCGACTTAGTAAATAATAATTACCAACCATACATAAAACCCAATGAATATCCATTATACATCCACCCAAAGTCAAATCACCCCCCAAGTATAATCAAACATATACCCTCCTCCATAGAATATAGAATTAGTAAAAACTCTTCCAGTGAAGAAATATTTAATAAACTAAAAGTCTTTACAATAAGTCCCTAAAATATTGGCTACAAAAACCAGGACATCAAGTATATAGCAAATTATAACTATAACAGGAAAAATAGAAATAGAAAGATGATTTGGTATACACCCACTTTCAACCAAATGGTCAACACCAAGTTAGGGTTGAAGTTCCTCAATTTCATAAAGAAACACTTCCCCACTAACAACCCTCTAAGTAAAATTTTTAACAAAAATACACTTAAACTAAGTTATAGTTGCACAAATAACCTTGAAAAAATCATTACAAATCATAATAAATATATCTTAAATCAGCACATTAATCAAAATAACAATAACTACCAAAATAATAAAGAGAACAATACCAACTTATGCAATTGTAGAAACCTCAATAGGTGTAAAATAAATTCAATTGTCTATCAATGCAATATAACATCAATTGAAAACCCAACTGTCAATAAAGTCTACATCGGTTCTACAAAGAGCACTTTTAAGCAACGCTGGTATATGCACTTCACTTCATTCAAAAACAACATGTATCGAAACCAAAGATCCCTTTCTGTATATTTTTGGTCATTAAAGGACACAAATAAGACACCCAAAGTAAAATGGAAAATCCTGGAAAAAACTAGAATCTGTAACTCATTTAACGACATCTGCCTTTTATGCCCGAGTAAAAAGCTGCACATTCTAAGGTACCCTAACAATGGTGAACTATTGAACCGTAGGAATGAATTAGCAGTGTTATGTAAACATCGAAAATATTTTTCGTTAAAATTTAATTAATCGAAAGGTATTAGTCATAACTCGTGCTCTAATATAAAAATCAACTTACAGTTAAAATTATTTACCTATTTAAAGTATTATGTGGCCCCACTAGATACCTTAGATAAAATAATCCTCTCCAACAGTTAATTAATATCCATGTTTAATCCACAAAATAAAAAATGAATATTATATTAATAATGAATAAGCAAATAAATAAGTAAATAATAAACGAATTTACAAACTCCTAATGCACGTACAAATACAAGTAAATGTATAATCAGCAACAAATAATTTAATAATAAGTACAAAATTTGAAAATACACTAAGTTAAAAGTTAAGCAAATTAATACTATACAACAACTATATATAACTTCATTCTGACCCACGATTATTTCTACTCAATAGGATTTCGAAGAATCTGAATTTCAGTTTGGCTAATGCAATAATCCGTTAATACCTGACGTTGTTAAATAAAACTCTCCGTGGACCAGTCATATAATAATTCTGCTTGTTCCTTCCTTAGTTAGTTAGTTACTTAGTTCCTCCATCCGTTACGCCACTGAAGAAAGATAACACACTTAGTCTCTACACGAGCTTTTTCTTCCCCTCTACTCTACTTTAAACGCTACTCTCTTCAGCCTTTCTCTCACCTTTGCTAAACGGAAGAGTAGTAAAGAGTGAGAGAGTAGGAGGAGAGAGCCTATAGCATTACCGTAGCAGTAGCAGCTTAATGTGGTGGTTGTAGCAATAATTGTGTGTGTATATATGTGTGTGTACTATACAACATAGTAAAAATAGGTAGGTTTGTTGTCGTATCTCGCGACCTAATAACGAAATTTCTGGCCTCTACACCCTTGGCCTTTACTCAGTTGGTCTTTTCTGTTTACAATGGACACATACACCGCTTAATATAATATAAGATTACAGTAAATTAGCTTCTATGGACATTACTTTTATAGATACTTTAATAAAATTACACTCTGTGTTATCATTATTTTATTATCCAATACCGTTATGTTTGAAGACGTTACTTTCGTTTGTAGTATGACAAAGTAAAAATTTTCCAGGAAATCATAATTATCCTTCCGTGGAAATTCCACGGGTTCTACTAGTATATATAAATAGTCGAGCCACCACACAACACACATGGCCTGAAGATTACGTTCAAGCATGAAACAGATTCTCACTACACGATGTGGCCTCAGTGTTTGCATATATATATATATATATCCAGGTGAAGAAAACCAACAATTTTACAATTCCGAGTTCTCTCGCATTTACTTTTTTTATATAAAAGTGCTCAATAGAATAAATATTGTAGAGCATAAAATAATCATAGAATTAAATTTGTTTTTTTAATTAAAAATACATTGCGACACAAAAATTTCTATGTTTCGAGATTTCTACTTGGTTCTCAGACAATTTTAGATCATTGTTGTGAAAATGAAATTCATTAAAATAAAAGAAACCATACGTTTGTTATTTATAGATATGAGAAGACATGAAAAAGTTGACTCTTTGGCCGTTAAGATTGAAAGAAGAAATCTTGTATGTCTCAAAAATATAACATTTTTTCATATTTAAAGTGAATCTCTATTCTGATTAGTTAAATTGAACACACACATAATTTTTATGTCTTTCAATATCTATAAATAACAAACGTATTGTTTTTTATATTTAAATGAAAATCATTTTCACAACTGCGATCTTTGCCTGATGACGAAGTAGAAATCTCCAAACAGTAATTTCCGTGTCGCAATGTATTTTTAATTCAAAAACAAATTTAATTATATATATATATATATATATATATATATATATATATATATGTGTGTGTGTGTGTGTGTGTGTGTGTGTGTGTGTGTGTGTGTGTGTGCGTTTACGTAAATTGATCGTTTATTGATGAAATATTTATTGTTGCGTATAATAATGATTTTCCATTTGAAAATTAATGTCTTTTTTTGGGGGGTGAGGGGGAATATCAGAATGTTGAACTTTAGGAAAACAATGTTGACAAGAATTTAATTTCGAATCCATCAGCAATCCTAGAAGGACTCCAAAATTAATTGCCGGTGACAATTGTTCAAGAAGAGACTGATGCACACATTATTACTGAGGATAGAGCAAAAGAATCGTGTGATCTTTTCCAAGGCATCATCACTATTTCCGCTGATACTTGGCACATTTACACCCAACACCTGCTGCTATTTTGACCAATAAATACATTTATAAGAAGCAACCGATTGACTTATATTGTGGTCTGTGGATTCGGCATATTTAAAAACCCACGAAATCTTTGAAAGTATTTTTAAAACTCACGTTGTGCGAGATTCAAGCAATTTTAATCTGTTACTTAATTTTGGGAAGAATATTTTCAAGCTTTTCTGAATGCAATAAATATAAAGAAACTTGGAATGTAGCTAACGGCAGAACGGAGTGTGGAAAGGAGGTGTTAAAAAGACAAATATAACTAAAAAAAACAACAAAAAAAACACAAAATAGGTAGTTGTGGAGAGCCATAATCGCTCACTATCTGAAGAAACATGACAGCAGAAGAAAAAATTATTTCATGCACAGATGTGTTTTCTCACCGGATTTATTCAACCTATACAGCGAGGCATTTCGAAGAGAAATTACAAGTCCTACCAAAATTCATTATTAATGGCCAAAATCTTAACAATATAAGATATACCGATGACATAGTGTTGATAGCAGACACGGAAAAGAAACTAGAAGAATTTCTACAGAATGTAGCGAAGGAAAGCGAGAAGAAAGGACTACGTATAAACCACAAGAAAACAGAATGCATGGGTATCAACAAAAGGATGAGACCAAAATTCAAATTACAAATCGGGGATACTAAAATCAAACAAGTACAAAAATTTAAATATCAAAGAAAGGAAAGTAGAACACTGAAATTCGAAGACTTATTTGCATAGCCAGAAATGCATTCCAAAATCTAAGAGTATTAAGTATTAAGAAACGGGAAAATTTCATTAGGAACAAAGAAAAGGTTATTGAACTGCTATGTGATAGCTGTCCTCCTGAATTGCAACAAATTCTGGACAGTCTCCACAAAAATGAAAAAGAGACTTGAAAAACAGACATGTGGTTCTACAGAAAGATGTTGAGGATTTCATGGGCCAATCATGTAAGCAAGCGAGGTTTGAGAGAAAATGGAAACAAAAATGAAACTTATATTTAACAACAGCAAGAGGCAGTTGAGTTGTCTGGGGCATGTAATTCTGTGGCGAATCTTCGTCGCCAAGTTCTTGTGACCTTGTTAGGTCCCGGAAATAAACACGGAAAGAAGACAATAGGTTCAAAGAGTGAATTAAAATAACAGAACATATATGCAATAGTAAAGTGTTAGTAGTCAGCAAATAGAAGTGTACGTCCGAACTGCGTCTCGACTGTCTCCCCGGAAGTCACTCAGGTTAGTATCTATTGACGGAGGAAGAGTCCATTCTTATAGATAGGGCACCATGACACTTAATGAGGAAAGAGTGCTTGAAAAATCTAATACTCACGGGACAGATTAAAGGCAAGAATGAGGGAGAGGAAAGGAACGCTTAACATACTAGATAAGCTTCAGCAAATGGATGAGAGAACAAAGTTTTGGAGAAATAACAAAAAGACAAAACGCATTAAGCTACAAGAGACAGGAAGATGTGGAGTGTCATGATCGCCTACATCCGGAAGGAACACGGTACACACACACACACACACACACACACACACACACACACACACACACACACACAAAGAAGCTGCATGACATCATTAAAGAAATTAGAACTGAGAAGCACGTATTGTCTGTTGTAAATTAAACAATTGTTATATAAATTAATTAATCTTTTTTAAATGTGTAGCTTTTCGGGTTCGTTTTCCTATCATTTCAAATCGATTCCTTTTGAGATGCTTGCATATAAATTTTAAAACTTATTGTATTTTGTGTATTGTAGAAAAATTAAATTCTTTGCTATAAGATCTTGAAATCTATGGAATTCAGAATAAGCATGAAACAGGTTTTGGATAGTAATTTGATGATTTTTAGTTTATAAGTTTTAAAATTTAATATTTTTTATGCATTTAAATATAAGAGGGAGAATCATACGCGCTCAAATGGGCAAATGTAGATATGCGCACGCGCGTTTACGTAAATACATAGGCCCTTCAAGAGAACTAAGATATATCTATCTATCTATCTATCTATCTATCTATCTATCTATCTATCTATCTATTTCAGTCTGTTCATATCTATCTATCTATCTATCTATCTATCTATCTATCTATCTATCTATCTGTCTATACATACATACATACATACATACATACATACATCAGTCTTTATTTATTTATTTTAACCGTTTGACATCGATTTAGCTGAATGTGTTTAAACTTAAATATCCCAGTCTTATGCTATTTTTCTATGTGAAGAGAACGAGAAAAAGACTGGTTGTCTATGGTTACATATGAAAAAAATAGATAGATAGATAGATAGATAGATAGATAGATAGATAGATAGATAGTTTAAACAAGAAAATCCTCTCATTGTTTGACTCAAAGTGCATAAAATAAAACGCAAAACGGATTGACTCATTTATTCAACAAGTAGATCGAATTGTTTAATGTGTAGCAAGAAGAGAAAGGAAAAAAGACGAAACGAATGAGAGAAGAAAATAGAAAAATTAAATTAAAATTGAAATACAACGAGAAAATAACTTGAAAGAAACAAATAAATATTAAGTATATAAAAAATATATGAAATATAAAATAAGAATAAATATTAAATAAAATAAAAATCACATAAAATAAAAATAAGCACTCTCACGATTCTGCCAAATCATTGGCAGTGGCCTGTGTTTTGTAAGAAAGAAACGCATGTTGAAAACGTGACTTACGAATCTTTCCACCCCGTGGCTTCACCAGATGGCGGAGCTCATCAATATTCATTATCTCCTCCTTCCTCAATATATCTGCTCTATCCTCTTCCTATTACTACTAGCTCCACCTTATTCTGTTTGTCTGTCGGTCTTTCGTCTTCACCAACCCAGTTACAAATACACAAATTTTTGTATCTCTGCCACGAAAGAAATTATGTAGATACTTAAAGGGGCGATGGAGAAAACGCGTGGGAAATCATGAAAGCCGACAAGACGAAAACTTTGGTCACAGAAATCGAAAGATATTGTCTGCATGTCTTGGTGGAAGAATTTCTTATTCTTTCACCGATTGTTCTAACTACAAGAGATTCTTCATGTTTTATCGATACGATTCGATAGATAGATAGATAGATAGATAGATAGATAGATAGATATGAACAGACTGAGATAGATAGATAGATAGATAGATAGATATGAAAACTGAGATAGATAGATAGATAGATAAATAGATACAAAGAAAGAAAGAAAGAAAGAAAGAAAGAAAGAAAGAAATTGCTCTAATATTTTTATGCATGTTTCCTTTATTAGTCATGCTCAATCTCTCTATTTCTGCACATTTATTGTTGAGTCATTCTTCTTTATCCTGTCTGCATATGCTCCAGACATTCTTAAGGTTTCTGTATTCCGTTCCATGACTCGGCATTTTTTACGGTCTCTTTTGTATCATGTCGAGTATCTCATTTGTGCGCCAATTATTTTTCCTTCTAGATTTGTTTTCCTTTGGAATTATGTCGTTTGCTAATGTCACTAATTTTTTTTTTTAGTGTGTCCCATTTAGAGCTTCCGTTTTCGCTTTGTTCCTCATATTTTTCCAATAGGCTGACGTTGTTCATGAGAGTGTTGTATTGCAGTCTTGCTGCTGCCCGAGGCTTCTTTAATCTCCGACGTTTCATCCTTAGTTTACATGTAACCGGGAGGTGGTCGCTTCTACACTCGGCACTTAGATAAGTTTTGCAATGAATAGCTGCATTCCTGAATCTCCAGTTTATAGTCGATCGGGCTTTTCGTGTCTCCTTGACAGAAACAACAAAATATGATCTTTGGACAGTTTATCCACAACTTCAAGCACTAGACACTTATTCGAAATCTAGAAAAATAAAACAAAAAATTGAACACAGACTTTGTCGGTTTATCTTTTTCGGATGAATACTTGATGTCTAAATATACGCAGGTTGCGGCAGAAATACCTGTCACATATATATGACAATACCTAGATAAAGACACCATTGCTACTAATGTCATCATTATGTGGTAGGCATATATATATTTTAATTATACTTTAGAACATGTACAAACTACAAATTACTACAAAATTGTGCGTTTTGTTTCGACATTGAAAAAACAATGTCTCATCGCGTACATTGACATTTTTCAGCTTTCCTATCCCATTCTTTTTTTTGTGTGTGTTTTATTCTATGAATGCTTTAAGCGGTTCCATTTCGAAACTGAAATTCAAGATTTTCTGTTCCGTTTCTGTAAAGTCGCAGAGATTTCCTTTTGGTTCTTATCAAACCAATCTTTTTAGACTCTTCACTTTGTTCCCTTTACTGAATCCGTCATCATGTTTTTATTTGGTCCCACTTACCATTCAGAAGTCAGTCATTTTGTTATCAGGATCATCTCGAAATTGTTTCCGGCATCGTTCCATCTGGCTATATTGAAAGCATCCCAGGCAAACCTTTGTAGTTTTTGTGCGTTGCGAAGGGTCGTTTTTAGTGATACAAAGAAACGCCACGGCTAGATGCGTCTTTGTCTGAAGCTGATTACCCTCTCGGGTACTTGATCACGTTCCAAACTTTTTATGCAGCTATGCATAAACACATTCATGGCCGTTAGCTATCACTGTCGATCTCATCCGCTGAATCTGCTGGAGCTGTCTCCTCATGCTAGGATAGGTACATCCCTATCTCAGCAAAAGTTTAAGAATCTTCAGCTAACTTTACTTAATTTAACCGGCCAGTCAAAACATTTGCAAACAGATGAGACCTGGTGTCAATAGAGACCAATAAATAACGAACAACTACAAAAATTTGTGATCAGCCCATCACACTTTGAGACGTACTCCCTCTCTCGTAAAATCCATATCCCACCCATACACCACGCTATTGGTCAAAGAGAACAGCAATTAGATTCCTGTCCTGTTTGACGCACTTTTGTGTTTGTGTAATCGCAAACACCATGCCTCATTCTCTGTTCTAGTCTATGTCTATATTGCCACATTTGGAAGATTTACATGGTGAAATAGTTTCCGGACTTAGAAAGGTGCCTGATCATCAGTTACGGGCAAATCAATATCGTATGTCTGTCTTAATTAAAGTCTAGCAGTTATCTTAGTATTTGTCCATATTTCTGAGATGGGATAGTATTTACATTATTTGTATTGTTCAGAATGTTATCCTCATCTTTATTACCACATTTACAACGTTTCGGCCGTTGTACGCTCCGGCCTTCGAATCGCACATGAAATGAGAATTATATAAATTATCGATCAAAATAAACGGTTCAGTTTGAAATTCCTAGCACCTGAAGAAGGCCTGAGCGTACAACAGCCGAAATGTCGTAAACAGAACAATGAAGATGAGGACAACAATCCCAATGATGCAAATAATGTCATTTATATTAGTAATTTCATTGATAAGCTTGATAGTAGCATAGTGGTTAGTTAAAATGAATATGGAATTAGCGTGTCAGGTTCAAATTACAGACGAGTTAGCGTTCACTTCACACTAGTGAAAGGCATGAATTTATGATTTGTTTCTCCATTCTTCCGCAACTATGGGCAAAATAGCATAGTAAACAGGGTTATCTTGCCTTAGTTGGTAATTATTCTTTGAGAAAGAGAATCAGGAATGGAATTCACCACACCACAGTTAATTAGATTAAAATAGTTCTTGGTGCTTGTGAACTTATCCTTGGGAGAAAACAAAATATTTGCTTTACTACTGCTCATGAACATAAACACTGACTGGGTCCACGAGTGTCATTTTCAGTGTTTTATTTTTGTCACAGAGTTTTATCAAATATTTCTAAGTACAAAGAACTGGTACAGAGTACTAAGAATTATATATATATATATATATATATATATATATATATATATAGGTCTTTCTCAGTACCTTTTTATAATGATTGTTGCATAATGATTATCAGATCATATCGTATGACAAACTATGCCGTGTTATTATTTATATTTTAAGAATTATATACACATTTACAGACAGCGCTTTTTTTGACAGCTGCCATGCACCCGACACTGAGAAATGCAAAGAGCATCTAACAAATCCCGTTTGTCTCATAATCTGACGTTTACTCCGATTTACTTACATGCGTCTCTTTGCAAGCAGAGTCCTTGAAATCTCGAATGTCATCATTTATTTCTGTTGACTTATGTTTGTCTGGACGAACAAGGACGTGTATTTGACAAGATAGGCTTTGGGGCATTATTTTTAATGCGTATTTGTTGGCCGGACCTAAACCTTAAATAAATAATAATCAAGAAAAATGGGTAGACCAACGACAAAATAATTTGTATTGTGGATGTAAAAAGAAAAATATGATAAAGAATATTAAGAACTTAGGCTGAAGGCATGAAAGCAAACAAATTTAATTAAAACTATTAACAAAAATTGATTTCTAAACGATGATTTTATTGAGGAAGATAGAGCCACACTGGATGAAGGGGTGAGCTAAAGAATATAGGCCATTGGCTCAAGGATAGTGATCTGAAAAGCGGCCCTTCTGAAGAGTATATGCCATTAGCTCAAAGGTAGTGATCTGAATAGTGGTCCTGTTGAAGAGTATATGCTTTTAGTTCAAGTGTAGTGACTAGAAGAGCGGTGCTGCTGAAGAATATAGGCCATTATCTCATGGGTAATGATCTGAAGAGTGCTCTTGCTGAAGAGAATATGCAATTCGCTCAAGGGTAGTGATCTGAAGAGAGGTCCTGCTGAAGAGTATATGCTTTTAACTCAAGGGAGTGATCTGAAGAGTGGTCCTGTTGAAGAGTATATGCTTTTAGCTCAAGGGCAGTGATCTGTATAGAGTGGTCCTGCTGAAGAGTATATGCTCTTAACTCAAGGGTAGTGATCTGAAGAGTGGTCCTTTTGAAGAGTATATGCCTTTAGCTCAAGGTTAGTGATGTGAATAGTGGCCCTGTTGAAGAGTATATGCCATTAGCTCAATGGTAGTGATCTGAAGAGTGGTCCTGCTGAAGAGTATATGCCTTTTGCTCAAGGATAGTGATCTGAAGAGTGGTCCTGTTGAAGAATATATGCCATTAGCTCAATGGTAGTGACCTGAAGATTGGTCCTGCTGAAGAGTATATGCCTTGAGCTCAAGGGCAGTGATCTGAATAGTGGTCTTGTTGAAGAGTATATGCGTTTAGCTCAAGGGTAGTGATCTGAAGAATGGTCCTGTTCAAGTGTATATGCTTTTAGCGCAAGGGTAGTGATCTGAAGAGCGGTCCTGTTCAAGAGTATATGCTTTTAGCTCAAGGGCAGTGATCTGAAGAGAGTGGTCCTGCTGAAGAGTATATGCTCTTAACTCAAGGGTAGTGATCTGAACAGTGGTCCTTTTGAAGAGTATATGCCTTTAGCTCAAGGGTAGTGATGTGAATAGTGGTCCTGTTGAAGAGTATATGCCTTTAGCTCAAGGGCAGTGGTCTGAATAGTGGTCTTGTTGAAGAGTATATGCTTTTAGTACAAGGGTAGTGATCTGAAGAGTGGTCCTGTTGAAGAGTATATGCGTTTAGCTCAAGGGTAGCGATCTGAAGAATGGTCCTGTTCAAGAGTATATGCTTTTAGCTCAAGGGTAGTGATCTGAAGAGCGGTCCTGTTCAAGAATATATGCTTTTAGCTCAAGGGTAGTGATCTGAAGAGTGGCCCTGTTGAAGAGTATATGCCATTAGCTCAATGGTAGTGATCTGAAGAGCGGTCTTGCTGAAGAGTATATGCCTTTTGCTCAAGGATAGTGATCTGAAGAGTGGTCCTGTTGAAGAATATATGCCATTAGCTCAATGATTGTGATCTGAAGATTGGTCCTGCTGAAGAGTATATGCCTTGAGCTCAAGGGAAATGACCTGAAGAGTGGTCCTGCTTAAGAATATAGGCCATTATCCCAAGGTTAGTGATCTGAATAGTGGTAATGTTGAATAGCATATGACTTAAGCTCAAGAGTAGTCATCTGAAGAGTGGTCCTCTTAAAGAGTATATGCCATTAGATCAAGGGTAGTGATCTGAAGAGCGGTTCTGCTGAAGAATATAGGCCATTAGCACAAGGGTAGTGATCTGAAGAGCGGTCCTGTTGAAGAATATATGCCATTCGCTCAAGGGTAGTGATCTGAAGAGCGGTCCTGCTGAAAAGTATATGCTTTTAGCTCAAGTGTAGTGATCTGAAGAGTGCTCATGCTGAAGAATATAGGCCATTAGCTCACGGGTAGTGATCTGAAGTACGATCCTGTTGAAGAGTATATGCTTTTTGCTCATGGGTAGTGATCTGAAGAGTGCTATTGCTAAAGAGAATATTCCATTCACTCAAGAGATGTGATTTGAAGAGCGGTCCTGCTGAAAAGTATATGCTTTTAACTTAATGGTAGTTATCTAAAGAGTGGTCCTGTTGAAGAATATATGCTTTTAGCTCAAGAATAGTGATCTGAAGAGTGGTCCTGCTGAATATGCCATTAGCTCAAGGTTAGTGATCTGAAGAGCGGTCCTGCTGAAGAATATAGGTCATTAGCTCAAGGGTAGTGATCTGAAAAGCGGTCCTGTTGAAGAGTATATGCTTTTAGCTCAAAGGTTGTGATCTGAAGAATGGTCCTGCTGAAGAGTATATGCTTTTAGCTCAAGGGCAGTGATCTGAAGAGTATCCTGCTGAAGAATATATGCTTTTAGATCAAAGGTTGTGATCTGAAGAATGATCGTGTTGAAGAGTATATGCCTTTAGCTCTAGGGTAGTGATCTGAAGAGTGGTCCTGCTGAAGAGTATATGCCATTAGTTAAAGGGTAGTGATCTGAAGAGTTGTTCTGTCAAAGGGTAGTGATCTGAAGAGCGGTCCTGTTTAAGAGTATATGCTTTTAGCTCAAGGGTAGTGATCTAAAGAGAGGTCCTGCTGAAGAATATAGGCCATTAGCTCAAGGGTAGTGATCTGAAGAGTGATCCTGCTGAAGTGTATATGCCAATAGCTCAAGGGTAGTGATCTGAAAAGTGGTCATGTTGAAGAGTATATGCTTTTAGCTCAAGAGTAGTGATCTGAAGAGTTGTCCGTCTGAAGAGTATATGCCATTAGCTCAAAGGTAGTGATCTGAAGAGTGGTCCTTCTGAAGCATATAGGCCATTAGCTCAATGGTAGTGATCTGAAGAGTTGTCCTGTTGAAGAATATATGCCATTCGCTCAGGGGTAGTGATCTGAATAGTGGTACTGTTGAATAGTATATGACTTAAGCTCAAGGCTAGTGATCTGAAGAGTGGTCCTGTTGAAGAGTATATGCCTTTAGCTCAAGGCTAGTGATCTGAAGAGTGGTCCTGCTGAATATATATATGCCATTAGCTCAAGGCTAGTGATCTGAAGAGTGGTCCTGCTGAATATATATATGCCTTTAGCTCAAGGGTAGTGATCTGAAGAGCGCAGGTAATCAGAACTGAGTAGTATAGATTATATACTTGAAAGTCATTACCAAGGAGACTTAAATGCATTCAGAACAATTCAACAAGGCTAATGTTTGCCCACCTTGCCAATAACAGGTTTCAAAGACATCAGATTAATGGATTAATCCCTAGCCTCTCTCTAATATTAATCCAAGAAAAAACTATTTGTCAACCACAATGAGAAATGCATTTGAGAATGAGGAAAGATTTTCAAAAAATATCTCCGAGAACAATAAAAATATACCAATTATGTTAAGTCAAATCTCTACAAAAGTTAAAATCAAGTGTTGAACGATCGAAGTTTGTAGAATTGCAATGAGTTCATATTAACTAGTAAAATAATAAAATATTAAGGTATCATTATTTCAATCAAATGATTTTGTCGTCTAAATTTTTTGAATTTATTTATAAATGAAACTTTTTACTGAACTCTGCATGATTCCTTAAACGAGTTATTCTCAATTTAGATAAAACCTGAATGTACATATATATATATATATATATATATATATATATATATTTATTACTTAGTTTTTGGTCTTAATAGGGTTAGACGCATTTGTATTAAAAAGTGTTCGATACAATTATATTGTAGAACTTTTGAATATTTTCCATTTTTAAACAAGTTATTTCGCTACCCAGTTTTCTCCCGTGAGTGGTGTCTTCAGGTGATTTTTATATATATATTGGAGGCCATCTACATTAAAACCAAACAATCCACACTTAATAAAATCACGCTTAAATCTGGTCATAGCACATTACATTGCATTTAAATATATGGTTCTGTTATCATTTCGAGCTCTCACGCGGAGTGACGTCATAGAACCGCATGACAAATTTACAAACTGCGTTTGCTATTTTTGGTATCTGTTATCGTTGCCTAGCAAAGTTTTATGTCAACACAACATAAAGTCATCGCTGATGGAGGATGGTTTTATGTTAACGTCCTTGTAACCTCTCTGAAGATGGCTCATGTGAGCTGAAAACTTAGAACCAACTTAATAAAAATTATCCAAATTTTGGAGAATTTTTATTTATTTTTTCACCTGAAATTAAAGCTAAAATACGATGTTTAGAACGGCTCATGATTAAACATAATAGACATTCATTGTCTCTTATATTTAACAGTATATGTTTAGAATATATATATATATATATATATATATATATATATATATATATATATATATATATATATTCTGAACATTTGATTAACATCAGTTATTAAAACTTAATTTTATTTTTAAAACATTGACTTGTATAATGAATTCTGACAGTGATAATTCTGAAGTGGATCAGTTTATTACTTAATAAGATTAGAAAAATAATCTCTGAATTCATTTCATGTCCAGTAATGACAATTTTATTGTCAATATATCTTGAAAATTTTGCCAAAATCGTTTGTTTACGTCTACTTTCATTGATAAATCATTGACTTGCATAATAAAATCTGACATTGCATATACAATATACGCCAACTAATTGAGAACAGTTTATGAAGAAAACCAAAGATATTCCAAAGAAAGCATGAATATAATTTCAAAACAAATTGTAGACACGTTTAACTTAGAAATAGAAAAACAGTAAATTCAATAAAACCGCCTTCAGCCTCAAGGATAATTCCGATGAGGCTTCTGAAGCGACTACATGTCCGAATCAGGTGTGTTACATGTCCGAATCAGGTGTGTTACATGTCCGAATCAGGTGTGTTACATGTCCGAATCAGGTGTTCTTGTTGGATATGACATTTACGTGGTTAATCTTCTACGAGTCATTTGTTTGTATGGCGGGAACATTGGTTATTCCTCCTCCCACTCTGAATGACACTTCAAGTCACTGTGGTACAGGGTCCTGATTAAATACGTACAGCAACGCCCTTGATTCAGGGCTTAACCACTGAATCTTGCACACCTCGATGTAGGTGGTGGTATTTATCCAGAGATCTTCATTGCTCACAAAAGGAAGGGGCGTTAACGTAGCATTCGTCGCTGTGGGCCATTTTGTTGAATTCATAAAAGTATCACCACAGAAGAGCTACTGTCAAGTTGTAAAATGTTACGCTCGTCAAATGTTCAAATGGCGGCGTTCCTTTCTGCCGCTGCTTTTGACTCTTTTTATGTTGACAAGGCTCCGATTCGAGCAACGAATTGAGTTTTGTTGCGATGTCTGTATTGGCGCTGCCGATCAATGTCGTCTTTCAGAGGAGCACGACTTATTGTTCAAAATCTTATTGCCTTTATCAATCTATTTCTCTATTAGCCTCCCTTCTCCCCCCCTCTCTCTCTCTTTCACATTTGCTGTCTTTTCAGACGGCGAGATTGAACACTTTTAAATCCCAAACAAAAGCTAATACCAATAATTGATGCACTTATGCGCCATTTCAATTTTTTTAACAATCGTCCATTTCCTCATGTCCGAGTTATCAATATTTTGGGCCTAGAATTGTCGCTTAACTCCTGTTGGTTTTCCACTCTTCTCAGTTAGGATTTGTGCATATCATTCATCCTTATTCACAATGAACAGCCGGTGTTAAACGATGTGGAACAATAATGTGACAAAGCCGCACATATAAGCGAAATTAATAGTTATGAAAGTCAACTGTTTTGTGACACAATCCTGTCACTTTGTAAATATACACTCAAGTATTTTAAGAATCTCTTTCTTAGCGAAATGCTGCAATTTACGTTTGTTAATGATTTACTTATCTGGAATTGTTATGGGAAAAGGTTTTGGGTGCGTTGAATTATTCTTACGACAATAAAGTAAAACTCTACTGAGACCGTAACTAATTCGTCGCTATTATTGTCAGTTAATGGGAAAGAAAAAATATAAAGAGACGTAAAAGAAACCCGAATGGGTAATTAATTTCGAAAACAAATTTGTAGCGAAACAAATTAAATAAATGATGAAAAATGAATGAAAGGAAAGAAAAAGAAAAAAAAAGAAGATGAGAATAAGAAATGCAAGGAAAAAAGAGAATAAAGAAGAAAGAATGAGAATAAAGAAAAATCGAACAAAGACGATACAGAAAAAAGAAGAAAAAAGGAATAAATTAAGAAAAAGGAATAGAAAAAAAGAAAGAGAAGAAAATAGAAGAGAAAGGGGTGTAGAAAAGGAACAAATTATATAAAGAGAAAGAAGGGAAAATAAAAAGAGAAACGAAAAGAAAAAGAAAGAACAAGAAAACACAAGAATACATTTTTTCTTTGTAAGGAAGACAAAGTTATAAAGGAAACATTAATGGGAAATTTATGCTTTATATTCTGAAACTAGTATTATAAGTATTAGTATTATAGGTATTAGTATTATAAATATTAGTATCAAAAGTCATGCATCTATTGTGTGAGCAGGTTTATTTCTTATTATACATACAGCATATATATATAAAAAAAACATTCCAAAATGGATTTTTGCACCGATACTGCCGTTCGCCAGTGTAAACCTTCCTCTCTTCAAATGCTTTACAAATCGACTTATGTGTGGGCAAAATTCAGCCAAATTATCAAGTGAGTCTGTTAAAATCATATTAAGTTAATTAATATTAAGTTAATTAAGATTTTCATTAGTTTTTATGGATATTATCGGGCGTTTGAATGCATAAAATATTCTTTATATTCCTTTTGAAAGCCTTCAAAAAGAAATGTTTTTATGAGCTGTGATTTTCACACCATCTCGGGTTCGCCATAAGTACACCACCTAACAAACCATAGTCCTCGACCCCTAAAATATCATATGACCTTCGACCTGTTGACATATTTCAGACTGTGAGGGTAGTTTGTGCCAGGAGAAACCCTGGCTTTGCTCTGTCAGTCTGGTCTATTGTGGATTGGACAGCATTCTTTTTGTAAAGCAAACAAATGAAACATCAATCTTCATATATTCGTTTACCAATTTTATTTGATTTTTCTGTTGGTATTGTTTTCTGTGAGACTTCTGGTTCAGTCTCACTGGTTCTACCAACGATTTATGACACGTGCTGTTTGTGCTTTCTGATACTTCCACGGTTTCGCAACACCTAAAATCTGAAAAGTTTAGAAGAACATCTATTTTACAATTCTTTCGTTGATACTTGAAAAAGTTCTGAAATCGTCCTAGTTAGACCTACGCCATAGTCACTCAGGATATTGAACGGACGTTTTCACAGTTCGATAGTTACAATTCCCGGCGTTGTTTTACAATTGACAAATTCTGTGGTCATGAAATTTGCCTTTATTTGTCTAATTAGCCTTTACATCCATTTTAAATTTGGAAACTTGTAACGCGCTTATTTAAGGTTTAGGAAATTTCTTACAAATATGTCTGTCGTTTTCGTCTATACTTCTGAGATGAGGTAGTTATGTAACCTAAAACGTTTACTGAATGAGAAATAATGAAAGCAGGGGCTGGAAAATGAAATCGTAATCTTTATAACATCAACAAAATACAATACTCGCCAATTGCGTGAAATATATAACCACTGCTAGTGGGGAAGTACAAATTAGCAATATAACCCCCTCACAATGATGTCCAACGTATTTATGAGGATTGGGACATACCCTTTAATGTTCACGGGTAGTATTTACATTACTTATACTGTTCGGACTATTCTCCTCATCTTTATTGCCATGTTTACGACGTTTCGGCCGTTGTATACCCCGGCCCTCTTCAATTGCTAGAAATTTTGAACCGGATCCTTTATTTAGATCACTGGACTATATAATTCATATTCCATGTGCGATTCCACTTTTAGATACCATGCAGTTATCTCCCTTTAATTCAACTCTGTAAGTTATTTGTACACCACAGCTGTAGCCTGGTATTGAACTCACAACTCTTTGGTTCAATCACTGGAACTAATCAATGCCTATAACCACTGGAACATGTGTCCTCAAACACCTGAAGAAGGCTAGAGCGTACAACAGCCGAAACATGGCAATAAAGATGAGTACAACAGTCAGAACAGCGTAAATGATATAAGCGCCTACTGTTTTTTTGCACTTCCACTAAACGAACCAACATTCATCCTCACTGCACAGATGAATGTTGCCTCATTCAACAAAAAAACAAAAGTAAAAAAAAAAAGAAAACAAAAAACTTTTACATTCAGACAAGTATTTAAATATTTATTTAAATATTTATTTAATGTTATCGATAAAATATGAAGTGGTTAATCAAGTAATTTTGTTAGTTTTCAGCTGAAATTAAGTGACAGCAAATCTCCTTAATCCTCCACCAGTCACACTGCATTCAGTTTGTTTTCACTAATGCTGTCGTCTGGTCATGCTCGACTTTCTCCTGATTTCCAGTTCAACTAACATTTTTCCTCAGTTCTGTTCCCAGTGCTCCGATAGAAATTGGCACAACTGTTACATTCGTATTCCCTAACTTCGTTTCTCTGGAATGGTCGTGGTACTTATCTATTCATTGTCTTTCAAAATTACTCTCTGGAATGTTCTATTTGCCACAATATTTTCTTGTTTACCACTTCCAGACCCAGTTTTTCACTTGGATTTTCAAAGAATTGCACACAGTTCCTGGTCTTTAGATCTAGCATTGGTGAGTATGGGTAAAAGGTTGCGTAGTTCTCGGTCACCTTCCCTTATTTTGCTACCCTGCCATTGTGCAGAGGTTCTAACCATCCTCATTCCCTTCCTATTTATTTCGAAAAGATGCTTTTGTAAAATCATTATACCCCAACCAAGGCAATAAAGCCACTAACATCTTGCCGCCAGTCCAATACTTTACTTAACTTCATAAAATCTAGGTACCTTAGAGGAGAGTTTGTCAGAATAATTAAAATGAAAGTATTTATAGGCTTTCTCGAACACCACAATTTTGACCTCTTCAACTCTACGACCAACTGTCATTTAGCCTATATGTCCTCCATACAGTCAGTCACTCAGTCAGTCAATTAAGTGCCACACGTGATACACGGTTTGGGCGATCATGTCTCGAAGGTTATCCTGCAGTAGGTTGCCATTACTTTCTGCGATAGACTGGATGCCAACCAAGGCTATAGAACCCAACCTGTTCCGTTATTTAACCCATAACTGGAGGGAAGATTTATTATCAACTTATTAACACATAAATTGAAGAGACCTGTAGCACTTGTTGTCACTTGATCTCCAATAAATACAAGTCATTAGTAATAATGTGAAAATGAAATCAATCCTTTTAGTTTTAATAATGTGAACATGATTCCAAATTTAAGAAAAAAAAAAAAGAATGAAAACCCATCTGATTAACAACAGGTTCAGTTGCTAAATGCAGCATTAAAACTTTTCAGCCAACATTTGATTTTCAACAAAATAAATGTACAAGAGTATCGCAGCATAAAATAATGCCGATCACAATGCCAGGGCTGCTGATTCTATTTTTAAAAAAATCTAAAAAGATGATATGAATGACAATTATAGAGGCGGTGGTGGTAGCGGTGGTGGCGGTGGATGCAGAAACCTTAGGAATGATGGGAATGCCGCTATCTTAACAGTTGGGGACTTTTCTTGTCGGGTGTTTAGATATGAATGTCTTATTTGCTTCTTAGCTATGTT
>JBBBDQ010029931.1:190000-273381 GCA_037127315.1 Ascarosepion bandense
CCAAAAAATGTATACAGGGTGTCCCAAAAAATGTATACAGGGTGTCCCCAAAAATGTATACAGGGTGTCCCAAAAAATGTATACAGGGTGTCCCAAAAAATGTATACAGGGTGTCCCAAAAAATGTATACAGGGTGTCCCCAAAAATGTATACAGGGTGTCCCAAAAAATGTATACAGGGTGTCCCAAAAAATGTATACAGGGTGTCCCAAAAAATGTATACACGTTTTAAATAATTGTAAACTTGGTGCTTATTATTTCAAAAATATAAAAATATTTAGGAGCATCATTTTATTGTTTTTTTTCTTTGCATTTTGACTATATTTTAAATAATTGTAAATAGCCAATAATTAAACTGTTTGTGTTTATTTTGTAGATTCAATCCCTGAACACAATAATGACAGCCAATGTGTATACATTATTTTGGTACATCATATATATATATATATATATATATATATATGTGTGTGTGTGTGTGTGTGTGTGTGTGTGTGTGTGCATAGCGACTCGGTCCCAAATTTCGCTACTGCGAGTTTCTCGTAACGTGAATGTGGTTATGGTTACTGCGATGTCGGCAGTGACAGTCATTTTTAGTAGGGTTACTATTATTAATAGTGGACTATTATTTTGCAGGTTGGATATGTATTTATTAAGTATCATATTGTTATATAGTGAGATATCTATCTATATTTAGTGAGATATATATATCAATATTTAACACGTTTACCCTATAAGCATAGGAGCATTTAAACTATATATACATATTTTCCATTTGTAAACGAGTAATTACGCGACCTAGGTTTCTACCATAATTGGTGTTTTCAAGCGATTTGCAATAACTGATTTTACCTTTGACGGTTTTTTTTAAGAACGCTCACGTAACAGTGTTTTTTTAACACTCACGTGGCAGGGAATTTTTGAACAGGCAAGTTTTAAAATTACAAGAAATTATAACGCGATCACAAATTCCCTACCACGTAAGCGTTAAAAATATCACCGTTACGTGAGCGTTCTTAAAAAAGTGTAAACGTTAAAATCAGTTATTGCAAATCACCTGAAGACACCACTCCTGGTAGAAACCTAGGTTGCGTAATAACTCGTTTACAAATGGAAAATATTCAAAAGTTCTACAATTGTATTGAACACTTTTTAATACAAATGTGCACTAGTCTAATTATATTATGACCAAAAACTATGTAATTAAACAATCAATTAATCAATATATATATATATATATATATATATATATATATGTGTGTGTGTGTGTGTGTGTGTGTGTGTGTGTGTGTGTGTGTGTGTATAAAAGACCAAAGACGGAAAGAAATGTGATATGATAAGAAATCTGCTACTATTTAAGGAGCAATTTCTGGGTTTCTCTTAAAAAGGGCACTGGTTAGACAAAACAATCTAAAATAATGTCGTGTCAAAGAAGAGCGATAGCCACAAAACACACTTCGTCCAACCCTCATGCCCACAAAAGAAAACCAATGTTCGCATCTTACTATCAAAGTCAGCGCATTCCTTTTTCTAACAGAGGCTCATAACAAAATATGCCAGGCAGATAGTTCACTCCTCGGCATTGGCAGAGATTCTATCCTATTTTTTTTTTTATAATCGTGTCACCCCAAGCAAGGTATTTTCTGCCACTGTTGTGCAAAGGGTTACATAAAAGAAATGTTATGAGAAAGAGTAACAGGTTACAGGGGGTGTCAGGAAGAGGATATGAGAAGAAAGAGAATACTGATGAGAGTGGGGTGGACGGAGAAAGGAGCATGAGAGAGAGGATGTAAGTTAGTGAAACAGATGACTATTGACTTTACATTTGAATTCTTGAAGATTGTAGCTGTCGGGAAAGCAAGTATGTGGAAGGGAATTCCACAGACGGCAAGTGCGAGAACAGAGGCTGATGGAGTAGAATTTGCGTTTACAACTTATTGGTTTCACAATAAAAGGATGGGACCTAATTGCTAATCTTGTGGCTCAAAGAAATTCATGTATAGGAGGCACCAGTGAGCATCGAATCTCACCACCAGTAAGTAACCTACTTATTTGAAAACGCCACAAAACTCTTCGGTATGAAAGTCAGCCTCAGAAAGATGGTATGTCCAAGCTTAAAATAATTAAAAACTTTACCTACCCAGAGGCTATGTCATATCTTCCGACATTAGAGTGGACAGAGAAATAGACAAAAAAGCCAATGACAATTGAGCTTTTGGCAGAGTAAACAAACACATCTGCAGCAACAAGAGAAAACTCTCGAGAGACACAAAAAGCAGGATCTGCAAAAACCATCTTGTAGTACACACCCTTCTATACGGTGTTAAATTCTCATGCCAACGACGCCTATCAAGCGTTTCTATTTTCAGAGATAAACAAAAGTTGGAACGATTGCTGCAAAAGATTCATTTGCTATCGATTAGACAGGCGATGAGAATGGCAAACTTTCGTCTACCAAATGTATTCCTATTCAGAAAGACTACGAATCCGACGAAGGGGAGATCTACTGAAGAAACACAAGGATTCCTCGAAAAGATCCCATCATCACATGTGTATTCTAAACACGGTCAAAATGGGGAAGAGAGGCAGTCGACAGGGTGATGTTGGGTCACAAAATCTTGCATGCAACCTCATTTACTGATTTAAGCCGTTGAAGAAGAACAAGAGAAATTCGCCCACAAGAACGGAGGTTCCACCATCTAACAAATTTTTACCTACAATCGTTGTGGAAAAACACACCCTTCCCGTATAAGCACCACAAACCACAGGAGACCCTACAACAGTCTCGGGTGACATTCCCAAAGTTTTTTTTTGTTTTTTGTTTTCGCGAGGCATCGCCATGGTTACATATACGCATAAACACGCACAAATACCCGCCCACGTACACACACTCGCGCGCATGTACGTGCACTCACACTAATACATACAAAGCAGTCCCGTATGTTGCTTTCATATACTATGTTTTACCTTTTATAAAATTCATTAAAAACGACTGACAACGGGACTGCGATTAAGCATTTTATTTAATTTATCTTGTGTTCTTATAAGTGTTTTCTTTTCTGGACACAAAGTGTGTAAAACTTGTTCAAATATTCAGCATATCCAAGCGCTTTCGGCTATAATATTTTAGTCATTATCAAGGCCTTTAATTTTTATTTTTAACTGAATGTCTGAACTTTTTATGTTTTTTATTTTTATTTTCCAAACCCGATCAGTTCATTAAAAATATAAAAAAACTTCAGAATAGTTTTTATTCTTATTTACACGATTTATATCCGTGCCTTTTATTCTTTCTATATTACGTTGTGACCTTTGACCATTTCATTTTAAACTTCAAGACTTTGATTTTGTACTTCCAAATCAGCAGCATGAAAGTGAGGGGGGGGGCGGAACTGACCAGGTGGGACAGAAAGTAAATAATAAATTGAAAGGTGAGAAGGAAATTATCTGGCAAACTAAATAAAACGACATAAAATTAATTTTGTGGAAATTGTTTAAGGTTAAGAAAATACGTTAGAAAACTGGGAAAGAAAATAAAACTTTTTTTTTTTGTTTTGTTTTGGTACATAGATACATAAGTGAGTCATCACGCATCAAACGTGAGAGAAATGTAAGCTTTTAAAGGAGAGATGAACAAAAATGTGGTGGGGTGAGAAATCAAGAAATCAGTGTGTGTGGGGGTGGGTAGAGTCTGAAAGAATAAAAAGTTGCTAAAAAGAAAGAGTAATAAGAGAAATAAAAGGAATTTGAGTCTCATAAAAGAAAGAAAGAAAAAAGAAATGGAAAAGTTATGAAATAAAGAAACAGAAAAAGAGTGGGAGAAAGACAAAAGAGAAGAAATTGAAAAGAAAGAGAGAATAAGTTAAACGATAGATAGATAGATAGATAGATAGATAGATAGATAGATAGATAGATAGATAGATAGATAATGAACAGACTGAGATAGATAGATAGATAGATAGATAGATAGATAGATAGATATGAACAGACTGAGATAGATAGATAGATAGATAGATAGATAGATAGATAGATAGATATGAAGTAGTATTGAATATTCTCTGTCAGAATTTTTAACCCCTACTGATTGAGCTGAATATTTTTAGCACCCTAAAAACGTGTGTGTGTGTGTGTGTGTGTGTGTGTGTGTGTGTGTTAGTGAGTGGCGTAATATTAGCGTTGAATATATTTTGATAAACATTTTGCTGGATAAACGTTCCATCGTCTCAGATAACGAACGAAAAAAATATAGAGACGAAAAAAGAAATAAATTCATTAATAAGAAATAAAATCGTCCAAGGACGAAAATCTCCATTTCGTGCCAAATTGTTTGCAGAACATTTCAGAAGAAAGAAGAAAAAGATGTACGCTTTTTTAACGAGCCTTTTGGAAATGTAATTCTTGCTTTGCTGAGAACGAAATTCGCCGACAGTAAAAAAGAGAGAGAGAGAGCGAGAGAGGGGTGGGGAAATTTTCCCTCTCTCTTTCTCTTTGTCTCTCAGGTGGTTTTTAATGCGATCTTCTCATATTTGTCTTCCCCAGTTCTTTAGATCTCTTCATCTTTTGTCTTTGAATCTTCTTTTCCTTTCTTCTATTCTTTTATTTCTTTTTCTGAATTCTTACCAATTCTTTCTAACATTTTTCATGCCTTCTTCGCATGATTTTCCTTTTCCTTTCCATTTCTTTAATATCAAAGTTGGTAAAATTCGTCCTGATTTTACCCTTTTAAATCGAGTTTGGATCAGACCAATATCAGATTGAATTAAAAAAAAATCTTTTCAACGACACAAAAGGCCAGCGATATTCGTTCTGTCTATGGAATTTAAGCATTACGAGTCCGGAGAGGCCAACGATGGTCTGGTCAGTTTCGATCGGAAAAGGTTTCTCTCAGAGATTATCACCGATCTGGACGACCACTTTCTGTCAATACTGAGCTTTTACAAACCCTAGATGAGGAAAGTTCGGACAAGAATTAACAAAGGCGTTCAATATAATCCACTCTTCGATAGTAAGACACATTAATGAAGTCGGAAAAGTGTCTAAACTTGGACAATAGATCTCTCGACATCTTTTCGGCTTAATCAAACCGTTGCACCCTGTTCCTCATTAAAGAGTAAATTTTTTAACGACTTTTTTTTTTTTGTAGACCGGTGCTGAAAAGTGGCTGTCTATAGTTATATGCAATAAAAACAATAGCGCCCACGAAAAAAAAAAAAATAGAATCCACAACAAAACCGAAGCCACACCCAAAATGTTTGATGGCACATGAATGAATGTGGGGCACATGAATGAATGTGGGGCGGTCGTATATCCAGAAATGATAAACCAAGGTCTTGTATGATAACTCAAGACCTTATCTTGCCTGAGTTAATCAGGAAAAGATTGTGGCGAATAATAATATAGAAGTTTTACCACATCCCTCTAAATCTCCTGACCAGGCTCCAACTTGCTATCTTTTTTTTTTTAGATCGTTGCAATATTTTTAGAAATAAAACTATTTTTCAATTGTGAAGATGTTAGAAATTTTATTGCGTGTTTCTTTGTCTCGAATTATTTCACCTGGAAGGATCAACAGTTTCCCAAATAGATTCCATTATGTTATTGCAAATGAGGAAAAATAATGTCTTGATCAAATATATTAACCACAATCATTTCTTACCTTGCAAATTCTTCTATGGCAACAGGACTTTCTTCACACACACACACACACACACACACACACACACACACACACACACATATATATATATATATACTCACATATTCCACATACTTATGCAGAAAGAAAGAAAAATACTGGATTTTAAAATTAAATACATATAGGCTAGGGTTAAATAGGGACTTAGGTGTTTTGAATCTTTATAAATATTTCAATAGTTAAACATTTTTTAGATACACTTAAAGTTTTTTTCTTTAAAACATTATTTAAAGCATTATTACAGCTAAGTTTACGTTTAAAAACTCTATTGCTTTCTACATCACCCGACGGATGCTTCTCGCGACGGACGCTTCTCGCGACGGACGCTTCTCGCGACGCATCTCGCGACGGAGGCTTTTAGTTTAAATTTTAAAATCATTTGTTTCTGATGAAATGCCGAGGCCGGTCTGAAATATCAAATATATATATATATTTATTGAAATAAATAAATATTGTCAAAAAAATAAATTTTTAACTTAGAACTTTTTAGTAGTTTTTCTTATATATATATATATATATATATATATATATATTCTTCTACATGTGCCGTGTCCCTTCAGGATGTAGGTGATCATGGGCTCCCACTTGGCCTCTGTCTCTTGCCGCTTTCAATATTGTTTCTCTTTGTATCTCTTCCAAGTTCCTCTCCGCCATCCATTTTCTCAGACCTAACAAGTATGTCTCGCGCTGCTTTCCCCTGTCTCTCCTTCCATTTATCCGACCTGTGAGTATTAAATTCTCCAGGTCCTTCTTTGTCATTACGTGTCCCAGGAACTTCATTTGTCTCTTCCTGATATTAAGTATGAGTTTTCTTCTCGTTTGCATCCTTTCCAACACCTCATCGTTGCACACATTCTCTTCAGCATCTTTCTGTAAAACCACATTTCCGCTGCCTCAAGCCACCCCTTCATCTTTGATGAGATCATCTCGCATTCATTTCCATACAGAAGGATAGATATCACGTAGCAATCCACTGAGATTTTCCTGTCTCTCAGTACTCTGGTTAGCATCTGAAATGCGTTTTTGGATCTTCATGTTGCACTTTCTATCCTTTGTCAAAACACTTCCCAGGTATTTGAATTATTTATTTATTTTTTTTTAGTTTCTCCGACCTGTAGTTGACATCTTGAGGTCTTCTTTTTGCTGATGACCAAATATTCCGTTTTCTTGAAATTTATGCTCCGTCCTTTCTTCTCACTTTCATTTGTGACCTTCTGTAGAAGGCCCTGCATTTTCCTTTCCTTGTCTGCTATCAGCATCGTGTCATCCCTTTTGATTTCTTCTCCCTGCATTTTATTATTTTTTATTTTAATTTAATTTCAAAGGAGAATATGAATATTTATATATATATATATATATATATATATATATATATATATATATATATATATATATATTGTTTGAACATTATTTTTTATCGATACTCTTATTTAAGTAGATATTTTTATTACCAAAATGTGTGCCATTAGGCAGGATTCGAATTTATCGTAAATAATCAGAAATAATTATTAAAAACAGAATATCTACTTAAATACGAGTATCGATAAAAAATAATGTTCAAACAATTCATTTCAAATTGTCGGTTGCTTATAACCAAGTTTCGTTAAAATTCGTTGATTTCCGTAACATGTTTACTTTTGTTGACATCACGATACATTTCAGAGCAGATATGTTTGTTTACGATAGATCGAAAATTGAATTATATAGGCTTGATAAAAACCTCGTTTAGACTGGAGGATATTCGTGGTCGAGAGGTCTAAGACGTTACAACTCTGTTCATACATGGGCTAATACAACTCTGTTCATACATGGAGCACTGTTTTATTAACACCTGTACATATGTACATTCTCCTTATATTTATATTTATTAATTTACGTCACTATATTTCGCTTCTTACTTTTGAGCACTTTTCTCAGGTTTAATACTATTATATATCTTATTTTCTACTTGTAGCCGGAATATGGAACCTATAAATTTAAAATACTCCATCCAAAATATCTTGGTCCCCAGTAAAAACTATTACAAGCTGACATTATTACACAAAATTGAAAGTGTACTAAACAGGATGAGATGCAAACTCTACTTCCCCAAAAATAACAGGAACCCCTCCATCCTAGATAACACAAAGTTTTAAATCTCTAAAAACCTCACCACCTGACGAGCAATTATCGAAATGTGAAAACGAATTATTTACTATAATTAACAAAATTCAATTTCTTCATACCACCAACGAGTTTCAAAAATCAATGCAGATGGACATAAATAATTTCAAACAATCTGACAAACTGATTATTAAATCGGAAAAAAAAACAAGCCAGCATTATTTTAATAAAGCGTAGTCATACCAAAAAGCCATTCTCTGTGAAATCAATAAAAAATATAAAATGGCGTCTAGTAAGTGGGAATCCAACATAAATAGGGAAGCCAAGAAAATAACTAAGGAACTAAAAATACATGATATGGTACCAATTTACATAAACTACAGGCATTCATCACAATCAAAGACCACAAAAACAATATCATTAACAACCCACAATATAGATTATTAAACCCTCGAAAAAACTACAGAGATAGAATTAGCAAAATTATCCTAGATAGAGCTTCCACATTAACTAAGAATGCCTTAGGTATGAACTGATGGAAGAATACAGCCGAAGCAATTGATTGTTTCTTAAAAATAAAAATAAAAATGAATGCATTTTAATCCAGTTCGATATTTGTAACTTCTACCCATCTATATCTGAAAAACTTTTAACTTTTTTTTTTTTTCGTCACTTAATTTGTGTAAATAATTTTGCTATTCAAGGGTATTTTTGACTTTTACTAAGTTAAAACTTTGTAAACCTCAGTCACTTTTTCTTTGTTTCTTTTTTTTTTCTTTTTTTAAATTGGAGTAGATAGTTTCTACTATCGCCCGGTCTCACACTCCACCCCCTTCTTTTGAATGAGTTTAGAGGTGATCACCTTGTTTCTTGTTTAGGAAGGGGTTCCCGGTTCATCCCCTTTCTCTGGTCTTGGTGTTAGTTCAGCTGGAAGCTCTTTGCAGTTACGTAGTATGGTGGCAACGTCTTTACATTCTGAGGGTACCGGGTTGGCAGTTTCCTGGTTGCTGCTTCCGACTGGTAGTTAGGAGCCCGAACTCTTGCGTAGCGTCTTGAGAGGCTGCTCTGATCAACAGTTGAATAATACCGGGGTTCTTGTAGTGCCATATCGCGCATGAACGGGCGTCCCTGCATGAACGTTCGGTGGGCAACCCCGAGGCCACATTATGTTGTAGGCCGCGCCAGTTTCCATCCTTCACAAGTTGCAAATGATTGACCGACTGATTCTATTCTAAGACCACTCCTTAACTGAATTACTATGGAAAAAAGCAAACATAATAACAAAACTAAACCAGCTCATTTGCAAACGCCCAAACCTGTCTGCATCTCTTTCACTAACATACGCGGCATCCGCACCAACTTCCCCAGCGTAGATTCTTTCCTCCATAATAACTCACCTGATATATTAGCCCTATGTGAAACTAATCTTAACCCTTTTATCCCCTCATCTGAGTTCTGCGTTCCTGGCTACCTTCCCCTCTTCAGGAAGGACTCCAATGTTCATATGCATGGGCTTGGTGTCTATGTCAGCGAATACCTTCCTTTAGCTAGGGTGTCATCTTTTGAATCCCCAGATCATTCTTTCATGTGCTTCCGCCTCTACTTCTCAGCTCGATTAGCTATCTCTTCTTTCTCTGCCGCTCTCCTTCCTCCCCTGACTGTTCGTTACTTGACATCATTTCTGACAATATTGACAAAGCCATTTCTACCCATCCCTCTGTCCATGTATTCGTGTTTGGTGACTTTAACGCCCACCACACCAAGTGGCTGAAGAACGCTGTCACTGACGCTGCTGGTGTCCACACCATGAACTTTTCAATCACCCAATCCCTTACGCAAGTAGTGGACTTCCCCACGCGTTTCTCCAACAACCCTAACGGAAGGGACTCACTTCTAGACCTCTGCTTCACTTCCATCCCAGACTCTTGCACTACCAGACAACTCTGCCCACTTGGAAACTCTGACCACACTGTAGTGTCCGTCAATATTTCACTCCACTCCCGCCCGACCCATGAAACACAGACAAGTAGAATATCCTACTGCTATCAAAGAGCAGACTGGGATTCGTTCCGAGACTTCCTCTGTGACATCCCTTGAAACAACGTCTTTAGTCTTCCCATCGAAGAATGTGCATCCGAGGTCTCCTCCTGGGTTAAGGCTGGCATCGATGCCTTCATCCCTGCTAGGAAATTCCAGCTTAAATCTCATTCGTCTCCATGGTTCTCACCCGCTTGCTCGGCTGCCATTGCCCACCGGAATCATTTCTTCCGACTCTATCGTAACTATGCGTCGAAACAAAACAGGCGCCTTTTCACTTCAGCTCGTAATAAGTGTAAAAGGATACTTAACGAAGCTAAGATGTTGTTTGCTGCCAGAATGAAGCAACGCATAGCATGCTCTAAATTCGGCTCTAAAGACTACTGGCGACTCTGTAAAAGAGTACTTAACAAGAGCAAGTCCACAATACCCCCGCTAATCAACAAATTTGAGGTCCTCACCTCCCCAGCAGATAAGGCTGAATGCTTTGCCCGCAGATTCTCGAACAATTCGAGTCTGGACTCATCTGGAGTTTTTACACCCGACTTCTCACCTAGAACCGAGGCACAACTGAATGATGTCCACATTACACCTTCGCTTGTCGCTAAGATAATCTTAAAACTTGACCCTCACAAAGCGAGCGGTGGTGACGGAATCCCAACCATAGTCTTAAAGAAATGTGCCCCTGAACTCTCCTCTATCCTTTCTAAGCTCTACAACCTCTGCCTATCTGCTTCCTGCTTTCCTGCCTGTTGGAAATCTTCCTCTATAGTTCCTATATTTAAAAACACTGGAGAACCCTCTGACCCTGCAAATTACCGCCCTATCAGCCTTCTTCCGATCTTTGGCAAAGTGTTCGAAGCCATTATCAACGCCGAGGTGGTTCAGCATCTCACAGCACACAGGCTCCTCTCGGACAAGCAATATGGTTTCCGCTTCACCAGGTCTACTGCTGATATGCTAACGACCATCACCGAGTAAATATACGAGGCACTCGACAGGAATGGCGAAGCTCGAACCGTTGCATTGGATATATCTAAGGCGTTCGACAGAGTTTGGCATGCTGGCCTTCTATGTAAACTGCAGAGCTATGGTATAACTGGACATTTGTTTGAACTAATCCAGTCATTCCTCTCTAACCGCACAATGAAAGTGGTATTAAACGGACATGCCTCTCAGAACTACCATACAAACGCAGGTGTCCCCCAAGGCTCCATCTTAGGTCCTACACTCTTCCTGATATATATTAATGATCTCCCTGATTCCATAAGAACCCAAATAGGTTTGTACGCCGATGACACCACAGTTTACTCTCGCCTCCAACAAAAATCTGGTGTAGGCGTCAAAGCTAAACTCGCAGCCGAGATTGAAAAAGACCTCCAATCCATATTGGACTGGGGTAAGAAATGGCTAGTAAATTTTAATGCTTCTAAAACGAAGCTACTGTCAATTAACCATCATCGACAATCTCACCTACCTCCCATTAGCATGGACCAGGCTTGCCTCCCAGAGAGTAAAACACTACGCCTCCTTGGTCTCACACTTTCAGCGGACTTCAAATGGAATGACTATATCGAATCCATTGCTAAATCCGCTGCTATGAAAGTCGGTTCTCTGTGTAGGGCCCGGAAGTTTTTTCCGTCTAAATCTATCCTGCACATTTACAAATCTACCATCCGCCCGTGCATTGAATACTGCTGCCATATCTGGTCGGGTGCCCCTGCTGTTCTCCTCGGGCTTCTCGATAAGGTTCAGAGGAGGGTCTGTAATGTGATAGATACCGACTTGGCAGACCGCCTGCAGTCTCTCTCCCACCGGCGAGACGTGGCTTCCCTGTGTCTCTTCTATAAATACTTTCACGGCTTCTGCTCCGATGAACTTAGATCACTGGTGCCCCCTAAATACGAATTTGCACGAGATACTAGATTAGCAACTAGATCCCACCCTTTTACAGTGAAACCGATAAAATGCAGCCGTAACTTCTACTCCAACAGTTTCTTTCCTCGCACTTCCCGACTGTGGAATTCTCTTCCAAACGATTGCTTCCCCGACGGCTACAATCTCCAGGAGTTTAAATGTAAGGTCAATACACACCTCCTAACACACTAACCTGCTCCCATTCTATCAAGCACTCTTCCCATCTGCCCGACCCTCATCCTCGCTATCCTTACTCATCTGTCACCTTTCTCCTGACATTCCCTATGTCTATCCACTCCTTCTCTTTACCTTCCCCTATGTAGCCCCATGCGCAATAGTGGAAGTGGAATGCCTTGCTTGGGGTGAGATGATTAAAAAAAAAAACAAAAAAACCGCACCCTTAAATTTGACTAAAAATTACTGCTCTATCGGTGACCAAGACATCAACATCATCAAACAGGCCCAGAAATCTATTTTATTTTATGGTAGATGCCTATGGACTAAAAAAACAACCCTAATTTTTGCATCTCCATTGAGGGGGGGGCGTATGATTCTGCAAAAGCCTGCAACTTGGTAGGGCTCTATTTGCTCTGGAATCTTCGAAACATTTTCCAGTTAATGTAAAACTGAACTTTACCGAGGCGACCGATTATCTTATTTTTATTCTTATTTAAAATTTTAAAATTTTAATTTTCCCTATATTTTTATGTAGATGTAATATTTGAATATTTAATTTTTTAAAACTCATGATTTCTTCTCCCTGCATTTTATTATTTTTAATTTTAATTTTAATTTCAAATTTTAAATTTAAATTTTAAATTTTTATCCACATGTAACCGTAAAATATTTAAATTTTAATCTTGTTATTTAAAAAGCAGTAATATAACTTTATAAGATTTAATTTCCCTGAAAATCGGGTGAGCTTAAATTCAAATCTATTAAACCATTAGTTTGATATATGCACCTGATGATTGCATAACGCATGAAACTTTGAGTCATGCCATAGACGTAGAATATGTATATTTATTAATAATTTCAAATAACCATTTCGTTAATCTTCGTTAATTTCCGTAACACACACACACACACACACACACACACACACACACACACACACACGCACACAAGGATATCATTGATTTATCAAAGCTTTTACATTTGAGAAAATTCCTGAATATCTATTAGGTGGTTGAAAGATCAATCAAAACATGTGGAGAACACAAAGTGCCATAATTCAAACTCCGTTAAGAGAAACGCAAGGGAGTAATATATATATATATATATATATATATATATATATATATATATATATATATTTCATTTGTAAACGAGTTATTAAGCGACCTAGGTTTCTACCATGACTGGTGTCTTCAGGCGATTTGCAAAATCTGATTTTACCGTTTAAAACGCTTGAATATATTACCTCATATTTTTGAAGATTTACAGCACATACGTCCATCCCGTACCATAACAAGCTTATCACAATCTAAACAATATACATTTATATATATGTGCTGTAAATCTTCAAAAATATGAGGTAATGGATTTAACCGTTTTCCTTTGAATTTTTAACATTCATGTAATCGTGTATTTTGGCTTGGGAAAGTTTTAATCCTTTCAGGAAAGCTGAGATTGGAAAGAAATCTTACCTTTACTGAAAGAATTACCCACTATTCATTCTTTTTTTTTTTTTTTCGGATACACTCTATCTGAAAATAATTTACACACACACACTCATGCATGTGTGTGTATGTATGATTGTGTGTGTAAAATGATTATTTCAAAAAGATATGATAATATGTACGTAAGAAATGAAGCCATAACAAATCAAAAGAGTTCATCTTGTTCAACTCCATTTATTCATTGATTCCCCTACAGAACAATAATAATATTGCACCAGAATTTCTTTTAATGACACTTACTTTCTACGATCGGCGTTTCTCATTTCCTGCCAATGTCACTCATCAACGCCAACACCACCGCCGCATCTATAGCCTTCCACCTTCTTTAAACCTCCATATTTTATTGACGAATTAAAAAGCAAGCCAAATAAAAAAACATCCACAACTCTATAAGAATTTGATGGAACTTGGTGATAAAGTTTTGATACAGATGCGCACAAAAATATAGAAAATTGGAAACAAATTTTGTTCATTCAAAACTTTTGTCTGTTTGAGAAAAAAAAAATTAAAATTGTTAATAAAAGCTAATACATCATTCATTTTCATCCAAATTCCGCCAAATTCACAAGAAAATACTGCAACCAAAATCTGGAAATCAATTTCCAAACTTTTTTTCAACACACGACAACTTAAAACACTGAACTGTCTCTTACAGTCTTATCAACTACCGTTGACTTACGAACGCTCAAGTTAGCAAGAACAGTTAAGACATTTAAAAGCCCGATTAATTTTACTCAAGGCAGCACAAACTCCGAAAATCGACACTAATACCAGATATATTCCACAAATGTTCTCAGGATTTATGTTCTTCAGCTTATTCGATATTAATTTAATCAGCAATTAAGCTCAACAAGTTCACAACTCACAAAGAATTCTCCGAGCTGTTAGGTTTGTGTCATCATACTCAAATCGGTGTTTACAAACGTATGACCTGCAAATAACGCTAAACTAAATACGTTGAAAAACAAGAACAATTTTTTAACAGCAAGATCTGTCCACATACCTGATGCTTTTTTGGTGCAACGGAACAATCGAATTAGTTGAATCTAACACAAAAAAAATTCAGTTACATCGCTGAATCTCTTTTGAAGCACCCTTCAGACAAGCACCTTTTTTCATCGACATGTCCACTCACATCTAAATCCTTTTGCAGTACTATTCAGACATGATAAAATGCAGTTTTACAGTATGCTATATTTAATATAAATGTGAACAGTGAGGTCAACTGCAAGAGACAACATACTATTTCCGGCTTGAATACAGTCTTCAGGTCGTGTATGTTGAGGTTTGATATGACAGTTTATATCTGGTGATTAATTCTGCATTGTGAGTAACGAGACATATTGCACAATCTCTAACGGTTATTGGGTGGGTGGTGATAACTACATTTGAAATTATTCTACAGTTACTTGAGTAGAAATAATTGTCGACGAATGCGTTTATTTCTACTTTTTTATTGTGATGGGTGGGTTAGGGTTAGGGTTAGGGTTAGGGTCAGGGTTAGGGTTAGGGTTAGGGTTGGGGTTAGGGTTAGGGTTAGGGTAACCATTTGCTCGTTATTTATTATTGATTACTACATTATTTTGTTGATTATTTTATTACATTCATAGTTTGTTAATTTATTTATTACTTAATTAATTTATTTCTTATTTATCTTTATTTTATTTTATTGATTTATTTTTCTTTTCTTTGTCTGACGGTTATCTTATTTGTTTAGTTTAAGGCATTTGCTTTGTCTAAAGAATGTTACATTAACTAACTTGTGTATAGTGCATATATTTCCTTTTTCATGGTGATATTTTACAAGTTATTCGTTTTTAGTTTTCTACTTTTAAGTAACGCAAATAAAATTTATTTTCCTGTTTTCATTTTGAGATAAGTTCTCATCGTTTATTGAGTAATTTCTGTTGATCTGTAAAGATCATTATAGCCATTTTCTCCTCCAAACAAAGTTTACAGATTTTGGAGACATTGTTGTAGGTTGATGGTGTTTTTCTTATTCTCCATAGATTTTTGGTGCAATTTGTTGTTAATTACAGATATATGTATATGTTTTGTGTCCGTTGTTTCTCTGTTTCCAGAGTCCTTCACTTACTCCTACGTATATTTTTTCTTCGTTATCTACTGATTTTACAGTGACTTGGTATATTACATTGTTTTGCGAGCAATTGCCATTTAACGGACATTCGTTCTTTTCTCTGTAGTTTTGGGATTCGTTGAAAATGTTTTTGTTGGAAAAATTGTCAGTTGATTGTTTATGAGATCTGCTTCATTATTGTTGGTGGATGGTTGAAAGGTGTGTGTTTGTTGCTGAGTTTTATGCTTTCTTGGGATGAGTGTGTCTTTTTTTGTTTTTATGAATATGTGAATGTATTCTTATAAGCTCGCGGTTTCTGTGCTATCAAAGCTTCCCATTGTAATGTCGAAAAGTCCGTTCTTTCTTTATTCACGCGTCTTCATAGTTTTGATTTTTGCCAGTAGTTAATGGTTTTTACGTTTGTTTTTATTTGTTCTTGATTTAAGGAGATGGCCTTTGACAAACTAATTCACAGTATTTCTTCTTCTTCTCTGTGCCCTGTCCTTTCATGGTGTAGGCGATCATGGCTTTTCACATCTCCCTCTCCCTGGTGGCTCTTAGCACGCTTTCTCCTGTTACACCACGCAACCATCGTTCTGGCATCCACCTGATCAGGTCCTTCAAATATGTTATCCGCTGCTTTCCTCTGTCTCTTTTTCCCTCTATCTGGCCTGTTAGTATCAGGTTCTCCAAGCCATCCTTCCTCGTTGCATGTCCCAGGAACTTCAGCTGTATCTTGATGATCAGTATCAATCAGTTAAGTGTCATACGTGATACACGCTTTGGGCGATCATGTCTCGAAAGAGACATGACTGACTGGGCGGAAGATTATCCCACCGTACGTTGCCATTGCTTTCTGAGGGAGACTGGTTGCCGATCAAGGCTATAGAACCCAATCTGTCCTGTTATTTAACCCATAACTGGAAGGAATAGACGGATTAATACCTTTCCCAAGGGTATTTGCGCGTAAGTGAATGCAATGAATTTGGCTGGAATTTGAACTCGGCTCCCCGATTTCTTGTTCCGAGCCGATATCCAATGCACCACAACGCACATCCTTAGTATACACGGCCTAAATATTGCATTCAAGTATGTATAAGACTGTCGCGGCTGGTGTTGATTTCAGTGTCCACACACACACACACACACACACACACACACACACACACACACGCACACACACACACACATATATATATAGAGAGAGAGGGAGAGAGAGAGTCAATTTGCATATAAATATGTCACTCTATGTTCTTAGCTTTACTTACTCATCTGATAAAAAAACATACCTTGAAATATGAGTGACAAAAATAGCAAAATATATCTTTAGCTTTTCTTACTGGCTTGTTTAGATTTCTGAGTGTCACATGGAAAGCTGACATATAGATGAATAGAAATGGCAAACCTTGAAACACATTGTAGCTTTTCAGGGACAAAACAATATTTTGGAGTATTTTGCTGAATTTAACTACATGTCTGACTGGCAAAAAATATGTAAAATTTTGACTCAGCAATAAAATTCACTATTACAATAAAATTCAAATATTTCATTGTCCAAGCTTTTCAGTTTTTCTGTCGACCAAGGAAATAACTGACGATAATTTCTGTAACAAAGAACTAAATATTCAAACCAATCACTGATCCACTATTTTTGTCAAAATATCTTCGCTCATTGCCATAAACGTCGAGTTAAGGATTACGCTTTTATTGCATTGTTTTTAAAATCAATGTTTTTACGAAAGTTAAATAGGGCAACTCTACATCGACTTTACAATTCATTTGCGAAAAAATATGGTCTTTTTAGCAAAAGAATCATGTCAAACCTGAAGGTACAAACAAGCGTTTAAATTCCCTTTCACGGTTCCTTCATAGGGCGTGGGAAGGCAAACCTTGATTTCCGTACCTGGCAGGGGGATGTTGTGCGAAAAATTTTCAAGAGACATTTCTGCCCCACCCGCTTTTATGGGGGACTGCTGAGAAACAGATAAAAACAAAGGAAACTATGAATGCCCTCAAGGCTTTATGAACGAGGTTAACCAAAACAAGTGCCTTTGCATCTCAGCTCGGCTCCAACGATTTACGAGTTCCGATGAAATCACTGTTTAGCAAATTTTGTTTATATTAGCCGTTGACTGTCATCACTGAAAATCAGTCTACCAGCCATTTAGTTAATTTTTTCTCGGAATTAGTTCATTATACTAAGGTATGTTACTTCACGAAACTATTTTAGAATTTCTGTATGGAATTTTAAAGCGAATTATTAATGAAGCTTTGCAAAGTGTCAGCATTTTTAAAGACTTTTGCATTTATCAAATGTGCGAATTATCTACGAAAAATATCTTGATCTTCTAAATATCCCAGGAACTGGTTCTGTAACCCTGATATAATTTGGTATGTTATAACACGGGACTTTCCTTGCCCATATGTGAACAGATTTGGTCTGCAGTATCATATTGTAGCGTGAAACTAACAGTCGCTATACAGTGATGATTCATATATCCAAACACACGTACATACTCTCTCATTATATATATATATATATATATATATATATATATATATGTGTGTGTGTGTGTGTGTGTGTGTGTGTGTAAACCACAGTAAGATCCAAAGTGTTAAAACTGTGGCTCTATACTCCAGAAGCGATTCTACAGGTAACGAATAATTATGTTTCGTAAATATTGTTTTATTTTTACTATGCTTACGGCTCAAGAGAGATCCATATTCGAAATAGAGCGTGTGTAGAAATTAAGCATGTCCATAGATATCAACAAATGCCTGATGTTTACTTAAATCATGAATCAGTTTTATTTAAAGTCGGTGGCGGTAATAGGTGCCGTTTCTTAAAGAAAGCAATAGGTCAGATAGAAAGCCTATTAACATCCGTCCTCTTCTTGGACGAAGACGAGGACTTAGAACTTTTAATATTGGTTCATTTCTGTCGTCTCCTTTATTACCTTATTGTTATATTTACTTACGTTTATATAAAACGGAAATTTTTAATTACGGTTTAATCACGAATTCAACAACGAAATTGCTTCAAGGTGGTTCGGTTCATTTAATATATGAAAACAACACATCAAAGCTAATAACATAACCAATTTTGATTTGAATTGTTAAACAATGTTGTTTCATTACGCGACCGTTAAACAGTGATCAGCAAGTTATCTTCAGCTCGAAATTTCGAAAACCATTTGTGAAACCATTCGATCACCCACAATACCTTTCCATAAAGTATATTGCTCTTTCAATTTGGTTTTCAGAGTACGAAATGCATTACAACAAATGTTTACAATTTTCTTTCAACTGCGTTACACACACACACACACACACACACACACACACACACACATATATATATATATATATATATATATATATATATGTACAGTATTGTGCAAAAGTATTAGGACAAGAACTATTTTATCTTTTATAAGGCATCAAAATAAAGTTTAAAATCACCCCCGTCCTAACACTTTTACACACTACCGGTTGTGTGCAAAATTATTAGGACAGGGGTGATTTTCCTAAAAACCTCACTGAAATTCAAATACAGGGTGAAAAGCCAAGTAAATTGCTAATAAATATTGATTATTTAAAACTAGGTGTAAAAGAAATGTATTAAAAAAGTAGTTATATTTAATTATTTCTATTTTTTATTGAACAAATTATTTTGAAAATACTTTGTTGAATAACTATTGGATATTTTGGATAAAAAATTGATAAATCTAATGTTACTTCGCAAGATACCCTTTGGGAACAAATACAAGCTGCTTGGCAGGAGATACCATTAGATACATTGAAGAAGCTTGTGATGTCAATGCCTGACAGAATGCAGGCTGTGATCAAAGCAAAAGGCTATTATACTAAATATTAAATTTATTTTGTAACTTGTATTCTTTTCTTGTTAAAGCATTTGTTGAGTAAATCAAATAAAATTACTTTAATTAAATTATTTATTTTCTGTCAATATGCCTCATAAAAGATAAAATAGTTCTTGTCCTAATACTTTTGCACAGTACTGTAAGTACATATATATATATATATATATATATATATATATATATATAAAGTCAAAAGTATAAATTTATATCAATCAGAATTTAAGTAAGCATTTTTTCTATGGCAGCTTGTGGTCATTAATTAACTTTTTTGTTAAGTAGATTAGGGTTATTTATATGCTTTAAGAAGGCAAGTTTTACTAAAGGCATAAGTTACATCTGTCTCCTTTTCCATATATATATATATATATATATATATATATATAGAGAGAGAGAGAGAGAGAGAGAGAGAGTCATCCGCAGACAGATCTTTTTCGCTGTATCACAGCCTATTATTAAGTTTAGACATCCGATTGCTTCCAGACAGGAATGAAACCCGACCAAATTGACATCTGAGCTATGGGTAGGGGAAGGCAGACTTTTAGCGAGTTATATGCAATGTAAAAATACGTCAATAGCTGAGAGCGTTCTAATTCATTACTGAATGAACGATGCTCAGATGCTAGAGTAGCTACTGTTATATATATATAAAACTATGGTTTCTGTCGGTCCGTCTTTCTATCTATCTATCTATCTATCTATCTATCTCTCTCTCTCTCTCTATATATATATATATATATATATATATATATATATATATCAATCCTTCTCAATCTATTTCGATCTTTCTGCTCGTATTCTTCTTTCCGTATTTCACTCGTCTGATTTGTTGCTACGCGTCTCTTTTGCCAACGCGTTTTGAAGCATTTGAAGTTTTTGTCTTTCCTGATTAAAGGCAACAGACTACTTTATCGTATCGTGCAACGTCAACTCTTAATTACAGGTTGGCCTTGTTCACAATCCTTTTCTCTAACGCGCAACCCTTTCCCTCCACACTGTTAAGCTATCTAATCTTTTAAGGCATTCGACACAAAAGAACTCCGATGGGCTTTCTGGAAGGCGTGTTTATAGAATCGTGATGCAGCTAATAACAGACTCCCAAGCATATATTTTCTCGCGTTCAAATAAAAGCCAGGTTATAATTCTTATACTCTCAAGGACACTGCTATGAACAAGCACTGGTTCGGGGGTCAAACATATGCAATCTTCAAATTCGTTATACGGAAATTTCTGGCTCGGGTTAGCCTTTCTCGCTCTCCGTATTATATATACGGAGAGCGAGAAAGGCTAATATATATGTATATTAAAGGATCTATCTATCTATCTATCTATCTATCTATCTATCTATCTATTAAGCAGGCAAAATTGCTATTTTGTAACATCTTTCAAATTTAAAAATTACGCCAATGCAAATTAAAGCGTAGAAAATAAATCTGAGAGATGTTTTTGGTGGCTATTACTGGGGATCAGGTGATAGCATGTCCTTTCATTATTCTAGAATTATTCTCAGTAATAGTGACATCTCAAGGGTCTCAATTTGTCCAAGAAGAAGGTCAATTCTCGCATCGTCTTATGTGGATATCCTTTATGTTTTCATGTTTTTATGTTTCTTGCTTGTCATCATCGACACCGAAAACAAAAGTCTTATCCATGATCTTGTAAAAATTAGCTGCCATTATCTTGGCATAATCAACAATTTTGAATGTAGCTGTTAATTTACTTGTGGTGCAGAGGATATCGGCTCGGAACGAGAAATCGGAGAACCGATTTCAAATTCCAGTTGAATTCTTTGCATTCACTTACGCGCAAATACCCTTGGAAAAAGGTATTAATCCGTCTCTACTCCTCCAGCTCTGGATTAAATAGCAGAACAAAATGATTCCATAGCCTTGGTTGGCAATCAGTCTACCGCAGAAAGTAATGACAATCTACTGCTGGAAAATATTCTACCCAGTCAGCCATGTCTATTTCTAAACATGATCACTCAAGGCCCCCTGCGCTATAATGGCAGTGGAATGCCTTGCTTGGGGTGACACGATTAAAAAAAAAAAGAGTGTATCACGTATGGCACTTAAAAGACTGACAATACTAATCCGTTGTGTTATTTCCTTGCCTTTTTTTGTCTCTAAGTTATGTTAGGTAATTATTTCCATGAAACCAGTCAATCTGTGGCTCACCACACATTCATCCAATGCGGCTCTACATTCTTACTAAAGATGTATTTATTTGTTTAGATTAAATGTTTTTCTTACTAAAATGTTTACTTTTAGGCGATCTTTGCGGTTGCCCTCTTGTCTCTAACCAGTATTCTTGATAACCCACTTTTTTTTGTTTCTTCAACTATTTTCATAATTCTTTACTTATTGGCCTTCAAAATACTTTTTCATTCTTTTAGTCTTTTAGTGACATTCTTAAACCAAGTTTTTTTCTTTTAGTTCTTGAGAATGTTTGTCATATCTTTTTTTGAGATCATCCACGATTCTTTTTAACTGTTTTTCTGTTTTGTCAATCAATAAAAGTAAAATATTTTGTTCCTCTTTTGAAATTTTCTCTTTTCTTATTATCAATAATAATGTTTATATATAAAATTGTTAATAAAAACTGAAGAATAATTATCAAGATTCCTTCTGTTACTTATTTACATATTGGCATAATGAGCAACACTGGAATCGCACAATAAAGTAAAACAGCAGCAAATGTTTTACAAATATTTTCCGAAAATTCACGTTGACTTGTTTAGATAATTCTACTTATATTACTTAAATATTACTAATTATTTTTAGACATCGCTTTGTCAACTTAAATTCTGAGATAGTGCACACACACACACACACACACACACACACACACACACACACATATATATATATATATATATATATATATATTTTTTTTTTTTTCTCGCACTTCCCGACTGTGGAATTCCCTTCCACATGACTGCTTCCCCGACGGTTACAATCTCCAGGAGTTTAAATGTAAGGTCAATAGACACCTCCTAGCAAACTAACTCGCTTCCATTCTTTCAAACACCCACCCAACTACCTATCACCCCCTTCTGACATTTCCTATATCTAACCACTCTTTATATTTACCTTCCCCTACGTAGCCCCAAGCACAAAAGTGGCATTGGAATGCCTTGCTTGGGGTGAAATGATTAAAAAAATTTTTTTTTTTAAAGGAAGCTAAAAGCATCCACTTTGATATACAAACACATACACTTACACTTAACTGATTTTCATATACATGGCGGAAAGTATCTTCTTGTACTGGAGGTCACAATATATATATATATATATATATATATATATATATATATATATATATACATAAAGTTGAACATATGGATCGAAATCCGACAAGTAAAAAAAAGTTAAAAAGAAAAGTGTCTCTAATCTAACATGTTTCACTTTAGCAAGCTACTTCACAGGTTTTTTTTAAAGATTTATGAATCAAAAGAATTTAAAATTCACAGAGACATTATGTTGAATGAGGTTTGATTTCATTGGTCAGATGCGTGTCACGTGCAATAAAGCAATGGATGAATATTTTAAATGTATGCAAAAATAATGCATGTGTCAAGCGTATTTAAACAATAGACAAGTATGTTTATATGTATGAGAGAATCATGTATGAATGTGCGAGTTTATGAGTCAGTAAAGTTAGTATGTGTGTGAATTATAAAACGAAATATATTTATTTTTTAAATTCTAGCGAAATTATGTAAACAAGTATTAAGCTAATCTTTATGAAGATATAAATATATATTGAAAATTAGTTTTTAACGGTTAGAATCTTTGAATGAAATAATATGTATTATAATACTAAATATCTATGTATTAAAATTATTACAATGTCATAATTAAGTAATACTGGTAATATTTAGAAATATTAAAAGATAGATACGAAATTATAATAGTAATATATAAAGTATCATATTATATCATTACAATATCATAATTAAACAATATAAATAACATACAATGATATATAATAAATGGGAGAAAAATATGATAATATATAATAATAAATATATAAAATAATATTAATAATAATAATTATAATAAAAATAAAATAAAATAATAGAGAGAAATATATAAATAGTAGTAGGAAATAATATGAAAAAACAATTATAATAGAAAAATTATGGAGTAAAGTAGAATGTAGTGTCTATAAAGAAAATATTACAATGTTACGAATATATGGAAGTATCTTTAAATTATATCTATTGATATACTTATTTTGGATTCATACAACATAAGGTATGCGGACGATACAGTGCTGATTGCGGACACGGAAAGGAAACTACAAGACCTCATACAGAAAGTAGCAGTGGAGAGTGACAAGAAGGGACTACAAATAAACTTTAAGAAAACTGAGTGCATGGTCATCAGCAAAAGATACAACCCAAAATGCCAAATACAGGTGGGGGATAACAGAATCAAGCAAGTACAAAAATTTAAGTACCTAGGAAGTGTTCTAACAGAAGATGGAAAGTGCGACACGGAGATCCGAAGGCGAATTGGCATGGCAAAGGACGCGTTCCAGAAGATGAGCAAAATACTAACACACAGGAAAATGTCAATAGAAACGAAAAAAAGAGTGCTAGAATGCTACGTGATGTCAGTTCTTCAATACGGCAGTGAATGCTGGATAATATAATCGAAAATGAGGACAAAACTGGAGGCGGCCGAAATGTGGTTCTACAGAAGGATGCTACGGATATCGTGGACTGAGCATACAAGCAACGACGAGGTGTTAGAAAGAATGGCAACAAAAAGGAAATTGACGCTGAGCATCAGGAAGAGACAACTGAAGTTTCTGGGACATGCAATGAGGAAAGAGAGCCTGGAGAACCTGATACTGACTGGTGACATAGAAGGAAGGAGAAACAGAGGAAGGCAGCGGATAACATATTTGCAGGGTCTGATCAGGTGGATGACGGAACGGGGGTTGCCAGGAGCAACAGGCTCAAACATACTAAGAGCCACAAGGGATAGGGAGACGTGGAGAACCATGATCGCCTACGTCCTGAAGGGACAGGGCACATAGAAGAAGAAGAATATTATAGTAGTTACCTCCACTCATTTTCGATAACTAACTTTCAAACTGAATTTTTTTAAATAAAAAGTTTTCTTGAAATTCTTATTTTAGTTTTAATTGAAAGCTAAGTTATTAAATTTACAATTTCCAGTAAGCAGAATACTCTGTTGTTTTTTAAACAGAAATTATATTGATTGGAATATAAAATTTTTACATTGTTTTTTTTTTTTAATTTTTAATTTTCGTGTGATCAACACATTTGCAAACAAAAGTTAATTCTCGGTTTTAAAAAACTTTCAAAAATAAAATATACATCTGTGACACATTATTTTTGAAAAATTAGCAAATGTAATGCTAAATTATACTGATTTACATAAATATTACTTATTTATATAGCATGAAATTTAGAATAACATTATTTTTAAACACAGAGTTGACTTTTCTAACTTTCTACCGTAAATGAAATGTGTTGACATACGAGATAAAATAATCGTATGGCGATCACAAGTGACATAATTGAACAATTTTTCCGGTAAGGGGAAGAAATCCTGAAACACATGATTTTTTAATTTACACATGGAAATTACCATATACAAAACAAAACTTCAAATACACGCACAAAAAAAAGAAAATTATTTTTTAAAATACGACGGCTACATGATTTGCATTAAACCTTTTAATTTTCGATGAGTAAATATAGTCTTTATTTTATAACCTACCAGACAAGTGTCTATAAATCTTGTAAATATTTTAAAAATAGTTTTGAAACGTTATCAACTATTATAATAAAAAAACAAATGAAAACAATTCTTTTAAAATTTCATTATTAATCGAAAAATATTTTCTTCAGACTATAATGTCTGACATTTATATCATTTATTAAAGCAATCAAAAGCTTATCTGATTAAATAATGTCATAGTTTTATTGCATTTTTTATTTTACTATTCGGAGTGGATTTTCGGTAAAGGGGGCTAAATGTTTTTTAAAATAATACATGATTTACATTCCCCAATGAGATTTGCGTTTAACTAATAAAACCATTTTTGCCTACCGAATATATTTTTCTTGAAATTTTATGAATTTCGGTTGAGGTTGAGGTAACATGTTTTTACTAATATTTTAAAAAAAATAATAATTTTAAAATAATTTCATTCGTTTGTGAACAAGTGCTGAAAGTTTCATTAGAAATTAATAAGTATTTGATTTTTGCAAGAATTTCCAAATTAATGTGTTTGTCACCTGAAAAAAGTTAGTTATGTCCTATTACGTTTTCCATTGTAAAATCTCGTAACGATTTGGTTACTCGATTTGGTTACACGATTTGGTTACACGATTTGGTTACACGATTTGGCGACCTGCTAACGAAAATAAAATCAAACTTTTCACCAAATTTTCGAACGTGTCAGAAAGGATTAAAAGTTTTAAAAAGTAATTAAAACATACTTTGATCATTCCTCTTAATAATAACATAAACAATTTTATGGAAAATGTTCGTTTTTATCAAGTTTGGAAAATTTTTTCTTCATAGCATACTGTTTTTTTTTTCAGCGATTTAATGGAGGTACCTATATTACAGATTTGTAGAAAGAGGCAAAGTAATGTTTTAAACGAGTCTTTATAGCGGGTAGTAATGCTGTTAGTACGTTTTCAAACTATTTTCTTCTTAAAAGGTTATTTTCTTTTTTAATTAAGTTCGCATTAATGAAATTAAAATATCGTTCTACGTAGTTTCGATTAATACAAGAGAGTTAGAATGTTTGTCTAAACGTACGCCTCTTTTATGTTCGTAGATTCGAGCTTCCAGATTTCGCCATGTTATCTCCATATATGTGCTTTTGCATTGTAAACAATGTGGATTAAAAAAAATTTTTTTTTCAATCATTCGTTTTTAAAAAATCTCTGATGAATCTTGTTAATATGAAACATGTTAGATTAAAGTCACTTTTTCCTACCTGTTCTTTACTCATTTTATTCATATATATATATATATATATATATATATATATATATGTGTGTGTGTGTGTGTGTGTGTGTGTGTGTGTGTGTGTGTGTGTGTGTGTGTGTGGCCGTGTGTGTGTGTGTGTGTGTGTGTGGCCGTGTCTCTGTGTCTCTGTGTGTGTGGCAGTGTGTGGCTGTTTTCCATGGACCCATACATATAAGCTTTTTAATTCACTCTCTTCTGAGTGACTTTTGCTTTTTGAAGTTTAAAATAAAGTACAGAATATATTTTGAAGAAAAAGACTTTAATAAAATGTCTCTGGGTAAGATTTTTGTTCGAGTAAGTCAGCTAAAAGTTCACTGCTTACTCCCTAATATTGATATTATTTCGAGTCTTGTTTTGAAGTTAAGATTGCTATGCAAAATATATTTAAAAAAAAAGAATGCCTAATAAAATGTCTCTAGGTAAGATTTACATCTGAGAAAGAGAACAAAAAATTCACCGAATATTTCCTAACATTGATATAAGTTTGAATCTTGTTAGAACCTAGGAACGCCGTGCAGAATATATTTTGAAGAATGAGACTTTAATGAAATATCTCGACGTAAGATTGTCGACTAAGAAAGACTGCTAACATTTCTCCGAATACTTCTTAACATTAATAATTTTGTGCCTTGTTTGAAGTTAAGAATGCAGTGCAGAATAAGTTTTTAAGGAAGTGACTTTAATAAAATGTTTCTAGGTAGTTTTTTCTCCGTAAAATATAGCTAAATTTTCACCGAGAACGCCCTAACATTGTTAATGTTATTAGTTTGAGTCTTGTTTGAACCTAAGTATGTATCGAAGAATATATTTTGAAGAAAAAGACTTTAATAAAATGTCTCTAGGAAAGATTTTCATCGGAGAAAGAGAGCTAAAATTTCAGAGAATACCTCCTGACATTGACAGAAATTTGATTCTTGTTTGAAGCTTAGAATGTAGCGGCGAATATATTTTGAAAGAAAAAAGGCTTTATTAAAATGTCTTTAGGTAAGATTTTCCGTCCGAGCAAAACAGCTAAACTATCACCGTTTATTTTCTAACACTGATATATATATATATATTTATATATTTTCTAACATTGATATAAGGTTGAGTTTTGTTTGATGCTACTTTTTGTACATTATTTAAATTAGTTTAATGCACCTTTGAAAAGATTCCATCCAAAACATGTGATGCGAAGCAATAACGTGAACAACATTTTCATGTATCAACTTGAGAATATTATGATTTCTAATACGATTAACAACTGAACACGGAATAAAGGGATTAGAAAAATAGGTTTGGCAAGAAAATGATGAATTTGAGAATTTTAAGTAACAATGGAAGTTTTGTGATCATATAATGTTGACATTGTCTGATTAAGTCAACATTACGGGTTGTGCGAGTTTGATTTTTGTAGGAAGGAATTTCCGCATTCTTTCTTTCAATTCACCGATGAAAACTAAGATGAATGTTTTGTTTACCAGAAGTTTGGAGGTCATTAAATCCGACCAAAATGTGATGAAAACGTTTTAAATACATTAATCATTTAATGATTTTGATAAATATCTTCACATATATTCATATACTAGCAGTATAGCCCGACGTTGCTGGGATGTAATGAAAGTTTTAAAACTAATCCATGGTCCTGGAGCTCAGACTCTTTGGATGTTGGCACGAAAGACTAAAAAGCAATAGTTTTTTCCAGTTAAAGAAAACCCGTAGACTGAAAGAAAAAAGGAATGGATGTAAGTCAAATTTTGATTTCCTGGTATCGATATCAAATAAGTTTTTTTCGTCGTAAACTGAATTTTGAAGGCTAAATAAGTCCTCTGAGTAAATGGTATCATGGCTGAGACTAAGAACTACAATTATACCTACTTAGAGCCAAACCTGAAGCAAAACTAAAATAAAAGGGCTGAAAAAAATACAGACATACAGGCAGATAAACAGACACACACACAAACATCTTGCCTTTTATATATATATATATTATCGATTTTCTGCACTATTGTAAGAACTGTAACCTTGAAACTTCTGAATATTGTTTCTCATGTCTTTGTCTATGAATGTATCAAATTTGATTAAAATCAGACCACTCCTTCTATAACCCGATTTTTTCGATTATCGATTTTCGATATTTATCGGGTGTACCTCGACACAAAACCAAGCTAAGAACACTCGCAGACGCTTATAGTACAACTGTGTAAATTTTCAAGAAAATCGGCTCAGCCGTTTTGGAGTCTATAGGAAACGGGCACACACACACACACACACACACACACACACACACACACACACACACACACACATACAGATAAAGTTCCATTCATAAACAAGTTTAGATATTTTCGTCCAAATCATTATTTTGACAAGATTAGATGCGGATATGCCACACTTTTACTTTCGTTTATGTTTTGCTGATAATCAATTATTACAAAAAAAAAAAATGATGTTGGAAGTGTTTTAAAGGAAATTTGCGACACTGAAATCTGAAGGCACATTGGATAGTTGAAAATCACTTCCAAAAGCCAAAAAAATGTATTATTAAACATTAAAAACTAGTTAAGACAAAAAATAGAGTACTGAACTGTTACGTAATATCAGTCTTCCTATAGGTGAAGAAGAGACTTGAAACAACAGAAATATCGTTCAACAGAAGGCTGCTGAGAATATCATAGACTGAATATGTGAACAACGATGAAGTTTAAGAGAAAATGGAACCCAAAATGACACTTAAAATTAGAAAGGGCACCTAAAAAAAGAAAAAGGCGGGTTTGATACTCATGGGAAAAGATTGAAGGATAAAGAGACAGAGGGGGAAAAACCCCCAGCGGAGTTTGGGCAAATCGAATGTAGCACAGATAAGAGATCAGAAAAAAAAAGACAACATTTAAGAGCTACAAAGGACAATGTTATTGTCATGAGTCAAGATCGCCTATGTGCTGAAAGGACACGGCACATAGAAGAAGAAGAAGAAGAAGAAGAAGAAGAAGAAGAAGAAGAAGAAGAAATAAAATGATTTAGTTCACTGTTTTCGTTGCCTTTGTTATTAGCCCAATGTTTCATGTGGAATTTCAACTCAGCCTTCCGACCCCGATAAGCGCTACGCTCATCTATACAATCCTTTCTTTATTTTTAAACATGTCACATTAATTTACTTTGCTTTGACTGAATTTCTCTGCTGCTTTTACGGTTACATAATTAGCAGAGAATGATGAAGGCCGCTGCAGAAGTGACTGTTGGTGAAACTAGGTCGAGTGCGATATGCTTAAGTACCCGTGTTTATCCCCGACACACACTGAGGTTTATACTTCACAAATATCCACCATATTTCATGTCTTTCGTCTTTCCATTTTCTCTTTCGTTGCAATCATTTTTTCTTCTCCCTGTTCTTGGATCTTTTCTTCTTCACGTTTTTGTTTTTCTTTATCCTCTTTTTCATTCTCCCCTCCCCCTCCTTCGTCTGTTTTCTTCTTCTTCTTCTTCTTCTTCTTCTTCTTCTTCTTCTTCTTCTTCATTTACTTTTTCACTTCTTTAACTTCTTCTTTTGTTTCCTGCTCGTTCAATAATAGTTTCCATCGTCTTCAGTCTTCGGCTCAATTGCCATTTTCATTTTTTCTTCAGATTGGCTTTCGAGTCCCGCTAAAGGGCTGACCTTTTCGAATGCTTGTAAATCAATTCATCTTTTCTTTTCTTTTTCTTTTTAAGCCGCTTCTTATGGCAGCCTGTTCTTGTTGTTGCTGTTGTTGTTGTTTTTCGTTTGCTTCTTCATCTCTATTGTATTCTATTATTTCTTTTCCTCCCTCCTCCATATTATTATTATTGTTGTTGTTGTTCTTGTTCTTCTTGTTCTTCTTCTTCTTCATCGTTTTCTTCTTCATCTTGTTTATCGCATTCTATTTTTATTTTCCTCCTCCTCCTCCTCCTCCTCCTCCTCCTCCGTATATGTTCTTCCCTTAGTTTCGCTGATCCCATTTTTTTTTTTGCTTTTACTTTTCCTCTTTTCATTCTTTGTTTTCATCTTCCCTCTTCATTGCCTTCAGCTTCTTTTCCATTTCTTCATCTTACATTTTATTCTCATCAATGACAAATGCCTAAAAACTTCCACAAGTAACTATTCTTTCTTTCGTAACCTGTTTTCATAAACACATGAAAGTCAGTACAAATGCACCTGTAGTGCATACCGACTAACATACCGATGTTAGGTACTAAAATACGTTCCACTTGCCAGGGAGCGATGGGTCATAACTACCGTGTTTATCTTTCATATTAGCCCCATCCTTATAGAATACTCGATGACTTGGGCTTGTGCCACACTTGAGTTAACCCTAAAATATCTCTAATATTATATAAATTCAGTGATGTGATTATGTAAATATGCGATGGATAAAGTGTCGTCTAAATGTCGCAAAAATGAAAATAACACAGGCATCTCATTTTCACAGATATATTTACCAAAATTGCAAAAAAATATCTTGAAATACTAAAGAGTACATTTATTTAATAAAATCACCATTGACTTTAACAACGGTCTCCAGAAAACTTTGGAATCTCCTGCATTTCTTTTGGACGGTCTTCGTGTTTACGTTAGTGAACGCCGCCATAATCCTTGCATTCAGTTCATCTTTGGTGTTACTGGGGATTTTATGGGTCTTGCGCTCAACTACACCACACATATTATAATCAAGGAGGTCACAGTCTAGAGAGTTAGCTGGCCAGATGTAAGGGGTGATGAGATCGTAGAAGTAGACTGACAGCCATGACTGGATTCTCTTGTACGTGTGGTATGGTACGGAGTCTATAGGGTCTTCTAGCAGCCACCCTCTTGATCCAGGGCAGCACCTCAAAGCACTTGATGTAGGCATCCGTGTTGATTTTGAAACACCCACCAACAAATTCGGGAGTTCTTTTCTTATCAGAACAACCAGAATGTGTTTTCTGAGCTGTTGTATCTTCGTAATCACCATTAGAGTCATCAATCTTTTTCAGAATCCTCTGCACAGTTCTCAGATTGACACTTAGAAACTCGTATTGGAGTTTCCAGTGCGAATACCAGGAAGTACAGCTTGTCGTTTCGAATTTTCTGGCGGTGTGAATTGCGTCATATTTGCTCTTTTGGTCGTAGGCGGTGTCCAACCGACCCAACTATAATGTGTAGTCGACAAAATAAAAACAGCAAAACAGATTTGTCTGCGGATATATATATATATATATATTCTAAACATATACTTTTAAATATAACAGACAATGAATGTCTATTATGTTTAATCATGTGCCGTTCTAAACATCGTATTTTGGCTTTAATTTTAGTTGAAAATAAAGACGAAAATTCTCCAACATTTGGATAATTTTTTATTAAGTTGGTTCTAAGCTTTTGACTCACATAATGGTGCACGTATATGATCATACACACACACACACACACACACACACACACACACACACACACGCATATATATATATATATATATATATATATATATATATATATATATATGATGATGATGGTGCACTTAGCCCCGAAACATGAAAGATTTTGAGTTGCAGTTTCATATGTTATTATTGTAAATCTATCTATCTATCTATCTATCTATAGAGAGAGAGAGAGACAGAGACAGAGAGAGAGACAGAGAGAGAGAGAAAAAGAAAGAGAAAGAAAGTATAGATTGAGTGTTGCATAAAGTCTATCATGATCGATTTCAGTTGGTTGTGTGTTTTCTGTAGTCAAGTCCGTATTACTCTCTATCCTGCGAATTGGTAATTTGATGAGCATTGGCACGTAACTTATCTTATCCACTATATATCAGTAATATATACTTGTAGTATATATATATATATATATATATATATATCACAAGAAACCTGAAGTTATTCGAAATGAATTTCGATAACATAGGACAACAACAAATAATACCGATACAGGTTCTGGGTAACTGGGTCAACAGGTCATCGGTTGTTCTGTTTACTGGGCCAAATCTTGAAAAATTGAAAATAATCAGATTTATTTGTAATTATTTAGCTGGACTAATAATGTTTAGTCAGAGTCTTTCGGCATATCCTTGTGGTATCTGTTGTAAGCAAGCCATTTAATGCATTGACATAATTATACGTAGTAATGTACTGAACGTAGGAAAATTTACAACTTCATAAAATTTTGAATTATTTAAAGAGAGAGCAATTAATTGCAATGCTGTTTTATTTATGATGGTAATGAATGTTGTTCGTACCTTCTACACAAATGGCTTACGGCCTATCACGTTCAATACACCGGTTCTCGCTCGATCAGCGAAGTTAGGCAACGTTGAGCCCGGTCAATACTTAGATGGGTGACCGCTTGGGAATACCAGGTGCTGTAAGCGTATAGTGACGGATGTGCGTTGTGGTGCAGTGGATATCGGCTCGGAAAGAGAAACCGGTGAGCCGAGTTCGAATTCCAGTTGAATGCCCTGCATTCACTTAAGCACTGGTACCCTTGGGAAAGTTATTAATCCGTCCATTCCCTCCAGTTATAGGTTAAATAACAAGGGTAGGACTTGGGGACCTGCTCTTAAAAACAAATCCCAATGAATCGTGAAAAGAAAAATGTTGTAAAAATAAAGTAACCTTACCCAAATTCATTGGTTATGACCTTAAAATGATCCCATAAGGATTGATAGGTCGTTAAGCCTCAAAAACAAACAAACAATCTACACAAATGCCCTGTTATTTTTGTGCAGGAAGGTAATGTAGGTAGCTTGTTATCCCCACTAAATACCTGCTCTGATGTTATTCACATAAAAATAACATCAATAAATCTTTCATAACACAATAAGCCAACTGCAGTTCAGCACGTTGGGTTTATCCAGAGGATTCCAGCAATTTTTGAAAAAAATCTTTTATTTATATTAAGAAATTTAATCTGACATATCATTATAATCTTGCATCCGTCTTTAACTAAACTGTTTGTTCATTATAAAGAAGAATTCTGGTTTTTATTTTATAAATTCTTTTCATTTTCTTTTTCGTTGACTCCAACCTAAAGCAGCTTATAAATCTTCCAGGAATTAAACAACTGATTGTCGAAATATAAAAGACTAAATCTCAGTAGCCGCCAATAGAAGAAAACCACATCAAATCTGTTTCTAGATTTCATACTACATTGCAAAATGAGCGCTCGATTTCCACACCAAGAAAAGGGGATTTTCTGTTCTAATGTGATATTTAAGCAAAGCCGTCGCTCACCGTAGTAAGTGGACAAAGCTTCAGAAAATGCTTTAAATTTCACAAAAAAAATGTATTTATTCACTTATAGAAATCGTTTAAAGCTGAAATACAGACAATTCTATTAGGCTAATTGTTGTGGGATCTCCCCTTTCTATGAAATAATGGAGTCAACTAATGTATATATATAATCCTGCCTAAAGAAAGAACGGCAGTTGTAAAATGTTGCTGAGACTCTGCGATGGTATTTGTCTCTGCAACTATGACACTGTCAGCTCACTGCTTTCGGGTAGAGGGCGCTCTCTGCTACCAAGCAGAGAGCACTAACCCAGTCGTGGTTCCGCCGAAGGGTAGAACCACGACTGGGCAAAAATAGACAGACATATTTTTGGCCCGGCTATATGGCCGGGAATACCCACATTAAAATGACCATGTGTCACATCCGGCCTTGCGTGGGAAGGCTAGTAAATACAGTTGTAAAATGTTGCTGAGACTCTGCGCTGGTATTTGTCTCTGCAACTATGACACTGTCAGCTCACTGCTTTCGGGTAGAGGGCGCTCTCTGCTACCGAGCAGAGAGCACTAACCCAGTCGTGGTTCCGCCGAAGGGTAGAATCACGACTCTGTAATAATAGACAGACATTTTTTGGCCCGGCTATATGAAAGACCCACTATAAAATGACCTTGTGTCACATCTAACCTTGCGTGGGAAGGTTAGTAAATACCGTTGTAGAGAGTTGCAGAGTTGCCTCTGCTACTATTGACACTGTCAGCTCTTTGCCTTCGGGTGGAGAGCGCTCACTGCTTTCGGGCAGAGAGCACTAACCCAGTCGTGGTTCCGCCGAAGGGTAGAATCACGACTGGGGAACGACATCTTTGGCCTGCCTATATGGCCGTAGATGATTAAGGCTTATGAACGATGCATCATAGGTGAGTAAAGCTTGTAAACGATGCACCATTCATGAATAGGGTTTATAAACGATGTCCCATAGATGAAGAAGGTTTTAAACAATGCACCGTAGATGATTAAGGCTTATAAACGACACACCATTGATGAATAACAGGACAAACATTAAATTGAGTTAACTTGAATGACAATTCTAACACTTTTTTTTCTGAAATTTTTAACATTATTCTGAACCAATTGGTTGGATGTAGGCATATGCTGCACTAGATAATGCAGAAAAATATGCAGCCGTTCGTAACATAACGCAGAATTCATATGCTAGTTACAAAGCCCCCACCACCACTACCACAACGGCTACTTCAGCCACTACTAGATTAAAGAAAAGTACATCTTGTCACTTGATCGTTTCCGCAGAATACATGCTACCATCTCTACAAATTGGAATTTCTGAAATGTTCGCGGTATATATTCCAACTACAGCGGAATCGAATTTTTCTTCTCTTGGAAGGGTCACCGCATATCTTCGTACTTTGCGAAACAAGTTTAAATTCTTCCATTGCCACCAATGAATTCTATGTTGCAGGCTATCCTTTTATTTACCGAAAAGATTCAAGCATTCACATATATGACGTTGGTGTTTACATCAGGGATAATCTTCCAATGGCAAGGGAATTGTCACTTGATTCCTAAGCCGACCTCTCTTTTCCCTTTATCGCTCTCCCTGTTCTCAGTATTGAAGTATATTAGACATAATCTTTTACAGTATAAAAGCATCTCCCTCTCTTTCTCTCTCTCTCTCTCTCTCTCTCTCTCTCTCTCTCTCTCTCCATCTGCGAACATTAGGTGATTTTAATGCGCACCCCGTCACGTAAATATTATAATGTGACCGACTCTGCTGCTATTCAAATTTTCAATTTTTCCATTGTTCAATTCATTACTCAAATCTTGGATCTTCCTATTCGTTTTCCTAGAAAATCCGTCTATTTTTATAAACTGAAAAAATACAGCGTTTCCGACCATTTTTTTTTTTTTTAACTATCTTACATATCTATAAATCTACCATTCATCCATGATTAGAATTTTGGTATCACATATGGTCCGGTACCCCTGATATTTACCTTGTGCTCCTTGATAAGATCCAACAAAAAATTAACAATATTATCAAAATCCTGATCTTGCGTATCGGCGTCTGTTACTTTTCCAACGCCATAAAGATGCCTCTGAGCCTTTTTTCTATAAATACATTTTATGGTCATTGTTCGGATGAGCTCTTCACTATGGCACCTAGACTTTATGAATTTGCATAGAGTAATAGAATGGCGACTAGGCCTCAACAATATACAGTTGAGTCGGCTAGATGTAACCATAAGTTACATACTAACAGTTTCTTTTCTCGTTTGTGGAACTCCCTTCCGTGTCCATGGTTTCCAGCCAACTTTAATCTTCAAAAATTTAAATGCAACTTCAATCGCTATCTACTGTCTTTCTGATTACTCTTCTTCTATACTTTCTCCCTCATTCTGTTTTCTAATTCTGTCACACCCATTAACCTCTTGTGTCTTAGTGGCTTTACTGCCTTGCTTGGAGTGAATTTGATTCAAAAAGAAAAGAAAAAAATGACGTCACTTACTATTGATCAAGATCAACGACTACAAATAATAATAATAATAATAATAATAATAATAATAAGTGCTGGAGATAAGAGAGGTCTTTTTAATCGGGCCCGGAAACGCCATATGTGTGTAGATCACTAGCTGTAGCGTAAAATGAAAGTGTAACACTGCTCTGGAATTTCGCTGTAACATATGATTATGCAATTGGCTATCTCACTTCACATGGCCCTCTTTCGGATAAACAATAGAGCTCTGAAGGATCGAACTCCCGTCAGTTATTTTTTTCTCGCATGAGACTCTGCTGTTTTCCAGCGCAGCATCGTCTAGGGTTCTCTCTACTCGGATGCAAAGAGTCCGACGAGGTTGAGTTCAAGTGGAAATCTTTCGACGTTAGTCGATATTGAGTTTTCACAGATTTGTTTTACATTATTATCAGGGACTGGCCAACAATTTTTGGGAAGGATAGTCGATTGCTTCCCTGTGACATTTTCTACGGTTTTGAATTCAGATTAATTCTTTTCCTAAACTGGAAAAAAAAAACCCAAGGCTAGAGCGGTCGATCCTACTATTGATTCCATATGTAAGGGAAAAAAGAAGAATTCATACCATTCCTAAGATTCTTAGCGCAAAAGGAAATGTAACACATTGCAGATTCTCCGTTGGATCTTGTCAAGGACACCCAGGTGGATACCAGGAGCACCCGACCAGATATGGCAGCAGTATTCAATGCACGGGCAGATGGTAGATTTATATATGTGCAAGATTGTTTCAGGCGGAAAAAAAATCTTCTTGGCCCTACACAGAGAACCAACTTTCTTAGAAGCGGATTTAGCTGTGGATTCATTCCACTTGAGGTCTCTTGTGAGAGTTAACCCAAAGAAGCGGGGTGTTTTCTTTCAGGGAGAGAAGCCTGAGCAATGTTAATGGGCGGGTGGAGAGATTTTCTGTGTTGGTTAATAAATAGCAGCTTCGTTTGTTAATCTTGTTTTATGAAACACGCATTAAAGTGGGTTTACTACCAAACTCAATGGGCAGAAGATTTTTACGCAGTAGGTTGCCATTACTTTATGCGGTGGACTGGTTGCCAACCAAGGCTATTGAACAGGAATTTCAACTCGGCTCTATCGATTTTTCGTTCCGAGTCGACCGATATTTACTGCACCACAATCCACATCCTTTTATATATATATATATATATATATATATATATATATATATATATATATATATATATATAACATAGCAGATAATTTTCTAAATATATACTGTTAAATATAAGAGCCATTGAATGTTTATTATGTTTAATCATGAGCCGTTCTAAACATCGTATTTTGGCTTTAATTTCACGTGAAAATAAAGACAAAAATTCTCCAGCATTTGGATAATTGTTTTATTATCTTGGTTCTAAGCTTTCGGCTCACATGAGCCATCTTCAGAGAGGTTACAGAGACGTTAACATAAAAACAGCCACCATCAAAGACGATTTTATCTTGTGTTGACATAAAACTTTGATTAGCAACGATAACAGTTACCAAATAGCAAACGCAGTTCGTAAATTTGTAATGCGATTCTATGACGTCACACCGCGTGCGAGCTCGAAATCATAACAGAACCATATATTTTAAATGAATGCAATGTAATGTGCTATGACCAGATTTAAACGCGATTTTATTAAGTGTGGGTTGTTTTAATTTAATGTAGATGGCCTCCAATATCTGAAGGTTCTTTTTACTGTGTGTATGAGTGAGTATTATTGTATTGTTGACTAAAATCTGTCTGATATAACATACATGGCTATGTTTTTCTAAGAAATGTTGTTTAATTGAACTCTGATCAGAAAGGTTACAGGTAAGTCTACGGGAGAGAGTGGTTGTAGTAAAACCAATATATGTAGTGGGTTTATTATTGGTACCAGAGATACAATCTCTGAACGGGCATGTAAATTGATACACTACATTGGTTTTCTGTAGAGGATTTATTTGTGTGGTTGTAGGGTTATTAGAGATTATGAGGTCAATTGTTTTAGATTTTTATAATATATGATGAGCTTAATATGATTATTATTTATTGGTTTAACATTTCTACGTATTATGTTTTTGAGAGTTTTTTCATCTTGTTTGTAATTATTATGTATTAGGTTGCACTAGTATAAATTAATAGTGTTAAATTTATTTTGATGTAAACCATTATTATTAATATTATCAATATTGTTAAAGCTATTGTTAATTTTGTTGAGATACATGTTAATTTGTTGATCAATGATGGAGTTAAGAAATCCATTATTGACAAGTGTTTGCTTAATGTTGTGTAATTCTTTATAAAATATGGATTTGGAAGAAGATATCATTTGTGTGCATTGAATTAAGTTTTTTATAACAGCTAACTTATATCATTAGGGGAATTCACTATTATAATTAAGAAGACACGAGTTTATGCTATTTTAGAGAAGTAGTAAATCTATGTGTGCTAGAATCAATGAATACATCAAGGGATGGAATTTCGTTATTAATATTAAGTTCTAATGTAATTTTGAGGACGGAGTGACTTTCAAATTTGTTTTAAGTTGTGTTATTTGATCAATATTCTTAGCTAAAATGAAAATGTCATCTATGTATCTTACAGATATAGAGGGTTTATTGTTGTCATTAATTATTTTATTTTCTAAATGTGCCATATAATAATTAGAAAAGAAGGGACCTAAAGGAGATCCCATCGCAATACCGTCTATTTGAGTATAAATATTACCTAAGGAGTCATGAAAGGGTACTTGTGTGGTGCATGCTAATAATAGTTTTTTAAAATAGTAGGTTCAATATTGATTGGTGGGAGAGTAGTATGATTGTATACATCACAGATAATGATGTCAATTGTTTCATGGACAGGAACATTAGTGAATAAGTTTTGGACATCCAAAGATGCAATTATTTGATTCTTAGGTTTTACGGAATGGAGAATCTGTAAAAATTCATTCGTGGAGTTAATACTATATTTACTAGGAAGGTAGGGAGTATTTAGTTTGCTAAGTGTTTTGGAAAGGTTATATATTGGTGTGGGTATTTGTGAAATGATAGGTCGATGGAATGATCTCTTTTATGAATTTTTACATTTCCATAAAGGTAGCCGGGCTGATAGTCACCTATAATCTTTTGAAGTTTATGGGATCCTATTTCAGCATTGTTTGCAGCAATAAGTTTATTAATATGTTTTTTTTTTAAGTTGGGAGGTGGTATTGTTATCGTTGCTTAGCAAAGTTCTATCTCAATACAATATAAAATCGTCTTTGATGGTGGCTGTTTTTTTTATGTTAACGTCTCTGTAACCTCTCTGAACTGAAGATGGCTCATGTGAACTGAAAGCTTAGAACCAACTTAATAAAAATTATCCAAATGTTGGTGAATTTTTGTCTTTATTTTCACGTGAAATTAATGCCAAAATACGATGTTTAGAATGGCTCATGATTAAACATAATAGACATTCATTGTCTCTTATATTTAACAGTATATGTTTATATATATATATATATATATATATATATATATATATGAAAGGACATTTAGGATATTTATTAATATATACTTAATAGCTGATATATTTCATTGGGCACTGTTCTTTTAACACCTGATAAATATTTCTATATCGGTATGTACCTGCGTGTATACACATATATATACTTATATATATATATATATATATATATATATATATATATATATATATATATATATATATAATGTAAGATTATCCTTATCATGAAGAGATTCATAAGAGTTACTAATTTAAGAATTCACTTATCTTTTCAAGGATTTTTTTATCGCAACTTTGCTTCCTGCTGAAATCTTTATCCGAATTTTTGCTTGGATTCTTGGCTGGTCAGCCGGCACCAAAATAGAACCGAACAGCTGAAGAAGTTAATCAAAATCAGAGAAGGAATTCCGGACTTGGGATCTTCTTCAAATTTCTTCATCTTCGCCCACACAAACAAGAAACCAATGCAACTACCTACGGCAGGGTTAGCATTAAATCAAATAACCTTGGAGAATAATTCACTCACCTGTAATGTTCCGCTAACGACTTTCTATTACGTATCATGAGGTATTTAAAGCAAAGCTTTCAATATTGACTCTAAAAGACGAATGGGTGTCTCATGAGGAGGTCAAAGGAGCAGAAATAGTTTCTGACTCGAGATGGATTTACTTTTAATTGATTTATTAATCGAGTTTATTTTGATGTGTTCTTTTTTTTAACAAATAACATTTTACTTTCCTTGTCTTACTTGTTTTGCAAGATTAAAACAGAATGAAAATAATTTTAAAAAATTGTTGTTTTATAACAAGTGACACCGCAATTAAGATTTCATAAGCAGATAAAATTATTCACTCTAACGACTGCATGGTTAGGGACACAAGGAATTTGGGTGGGAAAGGTGGAATTTTGATTAGATTTTCTGACAAATGCACTCTATAAAGATATCCGAACATAAAATATTTGTGAATGTCAATGTTTGTCGACTCAGTATTTTTATGCACAAATATACAAAATACTTATGAAAAAAATTAACAAATGAATTTTGAGGTTTCTGGGAGAAAGGGCTGTTTTAGAAAGTTTCAGAGATTCGAAATGTATGTAAGAATAAAGAAAAACCATTATAACCGACATAAATAAACACATTCATATCTGATAGAATACTGCTATTATTTATGCATAATATAAATGAATTGGTAATAGTTTTATTAAAGAAATGCATTGGAAAATCAAAATGAGATTTAAATGGTCAGGAATAAATGGTACTGTTAATGGCAGTACTAACTGTTTCCTTATAAAGAAATATTGTCATTGCTCTTTCCACTGTTAATTGAGGAGTTTCCTTCCCAACCCTTTGTTTGGAATATTGTGGAACATCAATATGTTTATTATATCATTATTCTCTCATTGAGTTACATGTGCTATCCATTTTAGTTGTTGTTGTTGGAAGTCTCGCTCAGTTTTTGTTATTTGGTTCTATTCGTTGTGTTTCTATAGTAGCATTCCATGAGGTTCGAGAAAAGATGTTTTTTACTAAGTGACCCTTCAGGTTTCATTTAATCGGAGTTATTTTTAACCATCGATCTTCAACAGCCAGAAATTTAGATATTTCTAAAGGAGTTTGGCTCCAGGCATGACATCCAAATGGAATTCTCGATCTGAGAGACTATTTAAAAATATGACTTCATTTTTTAGTTTAATACCTTGGTTCTGTAGCCGTTTGTAGTGCAATCGTCAGCCTAGTACAGAACACCTATTCTACGATCAATTTCCTTATCTCTTCATATTGATCCATACATCGAAATATATAAAATGTTAAATATCTACTAATTCTAAATCATGAAATTTTTTGTAGAATTCAGGATACGCGACGTCACTTCTTTCATTCCAATTCTATATCATAGTTTATGTTTTGAAAAGTTTTATTCTGACACCTAATTCTTAGAACACTTTGTAAGGATATTGATTTTTTTTGTTCAAGATCATTCTAATTCCATCTATGAATACTTATATCAATTGCAGATCTCTCTCTCTCTCTCTCTCTCTCTCTCTCTCTCTCTCTCTCTCTCTTCGTTATCAGTCCATTGGCCTTGGGAGATAAAGCAGGAACACTGTTTTCTATTAGTTAATTCATTTCAGATATCATATGGATTTGTTAAATGATCAATGCCGATCTCTTCACATCTGTACTTGGAATTGAAGCTGCGGTTGTAAGTAAAGTAAGAGGAAACTTTAAACGCTCAAAATAGCACTGACATTGAACACTCTTAGCCCGTAAATATAGCAGACTTATAAAATATATGTACTTATATATATATATGTAATTATATATATGTAATTATATATATGTTGGCACACATTTTGCCGTATTTGTTGTTCCTTCTTCGTTCTTTCAATTTTTACTTTTGGTCACTTGCCTCTCTCTCTCTCTCTCTCTCTCTCTCCTCTCTCTCTCTCTCTCTCTCTCCTCACCTCTCTCTCTCTCGCTCTCTCTCTCTCTTTACGTCACTTTCAAAAGTGAGATATAGTCAATTGCAGTAAAATCTCTTTCCCTCCGACAGGCTTTCGAGATTTGCCAGAAATCGTTGGGGGTCAGATATGGAGAACAGTTGGATGCGGAAGCAATTTATGTATTTTTGCCATCATTGCGATCGGCTTATGACACGGTTCGTTGTCTTGGTGAAAGATCACTCTTTTTTCTTAATTTGTGGCCGTTTTATTGCTATTTCTTCCTTCAAACGCACCAGTAATGCTATATACTATTCGCTATTAAGGTTCTCCCTTTCTCAAGGTAATCGATGAACAAAATACCTTGCCCATTCCAAAATACGGAGGCCAAAACTTTGGTCGCTTTGGACGGCTTCCACCTGCTGCTGTCTACTCAGCTGAATGCCGATTTGTTACTGGAATGAAGTGGTGGATCCATGTTTCATCCATTGTCACATATTTACGGAAAACTCTTTCTTGTTGCTTTGAAACAGTTGTAAACAACGCTCTGAATCGTTAACACGTTGTTGTTTTTTAACAATATGTCAGGCTGGGGACTTATTGAATGCCAATGTAAATTCCCAATTCCATTCGGATTGATCATGTCTCTCTGGTTGGCTAATATAAATGGCCGAAGCCTGACGCCGGGGATTCGCAGGGCGTGTCTCGCTCTCGATATTCAGCATTTCGGTGTAGATGTATGTTTTTTACAGGAGTCCGGTTTTTCAACTCGCGACCGTAAATATATACTGTCTAAGAGGTTTAACCACTATTCAGCATGTTTTGATGGACGCTCGGAGGGTGTTTCCTATCGAGTGAACAAGTGTATTCTTGACTTCGCAGATCCGGCGGGCTGAATTTGCGTGTTGGATTTTACCATAAAGGATAAGTATCTTCGTCTCATTTGTGTTTATCCGCCCAATGACCACATATTTTTTCGAGTGTTTTTCGCGTTTGTTGTCGTGTCTGGATGTGTAATTGTTGTGTATGGTTGGTCGAATGACTGTTTTTAATCTGCCCAAGTTACTCGTAAATTTCGTCTCGTCAACTAAAATTTATCACAATAAAGAATTGTCAGATTTCTTTATTACTAACAACATTTTGTTCCTTGTAAATATTTTATGGATTGTTTAAAAAAATTATCTGCGTTTTAATTATTAAAAGTTGTTAATTTATTCCCCACTTCTTCCTCTTTTAAGTGCTATACGTGATACACACTTGGGCGATCATGTCTCGAAAGAGACATGACTGATTGGGCAGAAAATTATCCCGCAGTAGGTTGCCCTTACTTTCTGCGGGAGACTGGTTGCCAGCCAAGGCTATAGAACCCAGTCTGTCTTATTATTTAACCCATAACTGGAGGGAAGAGGAGTATTAATACCTTTCCCAAGGATATCTGTGTCTTACTGAATGCAAGGAATTCAACTGAAATTCGAACTCAACTCCCCGATTTCTTGTTCCGAGCCGATATCCACTGCACCACAACGCACATCCTATTCCTACTACGAATAGAAAAATTGTACATATGGATTAGTTAGGACTTCATAGGGTCTTTGAGGTATTATGGTGTTTGTAGTAAGAATGGTAAGTAAAGATAATATGTTTTGCGTGCAAGGAATATTTTATAGCCCTTCCTCATCGCAATGTTTGACCTTGTTCCACATGTTTTGTATTATACAAAAATAAATATCATTACTTCGACTACTTTAACCATGCCACCTGGAGTTCTCAACGTCCATTGCTTTTTTTCTTAAACAATCGATATGTCTGATTTTATACAAAGAGTTCAATGTTAGTTTCATCTCTCCATAAACTTGCGTTAAAAAATTGCTGCCTTTTTTCGAAGAGTTTATGGAAATTCCATTCGAGACTTACGATATTGACTGAGTAAAAGTATTATTCTGAGGACCTGTTTATTAAGCGCACACGGTTTTCACATTTATTCCATTGTTTAGCATATCAACAAGAAAATCTTTCAGCTCAACATTAAACTTTTTCTTGCGTTCACGACACACGATGTTTTTTTGTTTTTAATCTTCGAAAGTGTTTTGGTTTAATGGCCTCTTCCCGATTTTGTCTCATGAAATACGATACAATCAACATGGATACTAAATAAATCTCCAAAGCATACGTGAATTTATATTTTCTTGTTTCAAATCAACAGAAAAATCCTTCATATTCGCCATGTTGTTGCCATTGTTGGTATCTACCTTGAAGTGAACAATAAACATGTTCTATAAAGTGTCGCGTCCCTTCAGAAAATAGGTGATCATGGGCATCCCGTTGCCAAGGCTTCTACCCCACGTTCCATCATCATCATCATTCCCACATGCTTGTCAGGTAAATGGCTGTCTGTCTTTCCCTATCTCTCTTGTGTTCTGTATGCAACGTGTGTATGTGTATGTGTGCGTATGTTTAGGTTTTCCAAGCACCTCTTCCTCATTAAGTGTCTGTTGTAAAATAAGGCGCATGGGTTGAGGTCTCTTAAGAATTACGGCGTAACGGGAAGATAGAGGAAATCGAGGAATCAAAATAAAACCAATTAATGGCAAGTGAGGCAACTGTCACAGAAACCACATCACGGTGGACGGCAAGCAACCTCTGGGATAAAATGTACCAAGGGACCATCTTCACAAAACACCGAATCTCACCAATTGCCCACTGAAAATCCGAATGTGACTAGCTTTGACAGATATGTCTACACGCTACTCGCGGCCTCTTTTGCTGACACACATTCGCTACAGGGTCCAAGGAATTCCAGCTGTCTTTTCCTGATTCTGACTAGAGAAGAGGTTCATACTGCTACCATTTTATTTAAGACTATTCAAAACAACTTATCCCATCTAAAAAAAATACGCAAGTAGTAGCAACAACCTCGAAAACTATTATGGACATGGTCGGGTCTAAAAAGAAAAACAAACTCGAAACCATAATAACAAACAAGCAGGTATTTACTAAATAAATTGCCAAAATTGTTCCTTAAAGTTCATCAGAGAAACCTAAAAAACATATACACGAACTTAGAAGATACATCACAAATAATAATTTAACAAATGCATTAGTGATTCACAGAAATAAATTCGTCCACAATTTTGACTTAAAAACTGTCACACTAATAGAAAGAAAACCATTTATTCAGAGGAAAATTCTCGAGTGCGCCGCCATCCAATACTACCAAACTATCAATTTGCGTTCCGGTTTTTCACAATCTCACTTTTTCTTATAGAAACAGACTAACATACACAATAAAAAATCCAAAGAAAACAGTTAAATTCCAATCATTTTAACATCTGATAACTACACAGTACATGAAAGAATTCTCTTCAAATATGAACTATGACGTTTTTTAAATACTTAAACATTTCTGTTAATCTTATGAATAATTTGTGAGCATTTCTTCCAATTACCAAAAATATTCTGTTTATAGATACGTTATTTAAAATAAAATTAATTTAACTCTTTGCCTTGATAAAGTCCATCACAGGACGAAACGCGTAAGCGAGTAAAATAGTTTTCCTCTTGTCTTCTTTATTAGCTTAAATATTAAAACTGATCCAACAAATTTAATTTAATTTACAGAGCAGATATTCATTTATTTCATATGTAAATTCTGGCAAACTTAAGTCATTGAAGGAAAAGGACAACACGTTCTTCTGGCAGGTAAAGAGCTCGAACGAAACTCACTCACCAAAACGGTGTGGGCTTCTCAGTTAGGAACAGTCTTCTGAATAGGGTTGAACCAGGTCGTAACGGTTCTGAGCAACTTCTTACTTTCCGCCTTACTTTCCACAGCAGGTCTTGTTACCATCGTCAGCGTGTATGGCTCGACACACTGCAACACCGGACTCCAAGAACGAGTTCTACGTCAAGCTTGCAGCCATTATCAGCTGTATCCCAAACAAGGAAGATTTTGTTCTTCTGGGCGACTTTAATGCCAGAGAGGGTGCTGATTGCTACTCGTGGCCCTCGGGTCGTGGACAGTTTGGCGTCGGCAAGATAAACAGCAATGGCCAGAGACTACTCGAGCTACGCACATACCACAGCCTGTGAATAATCAATTCCTTCTTCTAGACCAAGCCCCAATCACAAGGTTTCTTGGCGACATACACGCTCAAGGCACTGGAACCAGTTGGATTTAACCCTTGTCAGACGAACGGCCATTAAGAACGTTCTTCATACTCGCTCTTATCACAGCGCGGACTTTAACACCGACCACTCCCTAGTGTTCTGCAAGATCAAGCTCCAGCAAAAGAGGTTACGTCATGGTAAGTATCAAGGAAACCCTTGCTAGATAAGAAAACTAAACCTTGTGGAGCAGTTTACTGAGAGATTTGAGTGTGCCCTCGTGCGAGCAGGAGACTCGCCGTTTACCCCAAGGTAAATGTTTCTTTTATCGTGAATATAAGATTGCTCTCAAGTCTCTCTTACGGGTGACGGATGGTCTTTCCAAATCCCAGGAATTATCCAGGCATTATCCGTTCAGGATGATTTGAAAGGCGAGCTCGACTTAACGAAGCAGGAATCTCGCTCCGTATTAGGTGGCCGAATTGAAAGTTTTCAGTAACGATAAGGCATCGCTCATCTTGCTGACGTTTTGAAGAGGAGGTCCTGTGGGTCGTCAAGAAACTTTGTTCGGCGGGATTAGAAAACTTTCTAAACTGCGTTCGTGAAGGTGATTCAGTTGAAATCCTCGATCACGCCTTCCACTGCAAGGTTGTAGGACCGTTGTGCAAGATTTTTGAAGACATCGTGGTTCACATACTTTGCGGAAAGTTCTTGGTCCTCGATATCAGTGCTGTTTGTAGTAATGTCGTATCACTGTTGAGCACTAGGCGTTATTCGTTATGCTAGTCGTAATGTAGGCGACGGGACAAAAGAAATTATATAGGAACAAGAAATTTACCTCTTCCCAACTAATCTTGTTATTTAGGCATCAACTAAAAATCAATATAAGGATGGACAGGACACCTAATGAGTTAGTCTTGCTCGTTTCTCTAGAGTAAAAATAGCAGATCTATCCTGAACTTTTAACGCCGGTTAGGCATTGAGGATACTGGGAATATGGGAACATTGGCGACCTCGATCAAAATAGAGTAGTTTAGGCTTATTTTGTTTTTAGTTTTTTTCCGTTAAAGTTAACTTATCTGTGGGATGTATGCTCATTGGCTACTTTTATTTGTTGTCCCATTTTTTAGTTTAACTCTCCCTTCCTTCTCCATTAAGTGACCATAGATATCAGTTCTTTCCCCTTCCTTCTCCATTGAGTGACCAGAGATATCAGTTCTTTCTCCCATCCTTCTTAATTAAGTGAGCAGAGATATCAGTTCTATCTCCCTTCCTTCTCTATTAGGTGACAAGAGATATCAGTTCGTTCTCGTTTCCTTCTCCATTAAGTGACCAGAGATATCAGTTCTATCACCCTTCCTTCTTAATTAAGTGACCAGAGATATCCGTTCTTTCTCCCTTCCATCTCCATTAAGTGACCAGATATATTAGTTCTTTCACCCTTCCTTCTTAATGAAGTGACCAGAGATATCAGTTCTTTCTCCCTTCCTTTTCCATTAAGTGAACAGAGATATCAGTTCTTTCTCCATTCCTTCTCCATTAAGTGACCAGAGATATCAGTTCTTCGCCCTTCCTTCTCTGGTAAGTGTCCAGAGATATCAGTTCTTTCTCCCTTCCTTCTCCATTAAGTGACCAGAGCTATCGGTTCTTTCTCCCTTCATTCTCCATTAAGTGATCAGAGATTTCCGTTCTTTCTCCCTTCCGTCTCCATTACGTGAACAGAGATATCAGTTCTTTCTCTCTTCCTTCTCCATTAAGTGACCAGAGATATCAGTTCTTTCTCCCTTCCTTCCCCATTAAGTGACCAGAGATATCAGTTCTTTCTCCCTTCCTTCTCAATTAAGTGACCAGAGATATCCGTTCTTTCTCCCTTCCTTCTCAATTAAGTGACCAGAGATATTTTGTTCAGTGAGGTTACCGCATTTCGTTCACCCCTCTCTGGGTAGAGCTTTAAAAATAACGTTTCCCGGGGACATTAGTGAACTGTATCCTGGTGATACCATCAAGTGTGAGATGGGACAAACAGTCGGTGTCCTCTCTACGGCCATGTTCAATGCAGAAGAGCAACCCAATCAGTCTGATAATAACCCTCTAGTTTGCAAATGTGAATGCCTGGGGACTGAGGTAGGATTTTCGCAGGGCGGGGCTTACTTGCGATCTTCAGCGTTGATGTATGTTATGTACAGGAGCCCCAGTTTTCAACTAGGACCATGAAGACATTCTGTCTAGAATGTTTGCTCTTTATTCAGCATGTTTAATGGATGCTTGCGAGGATTGTTCGATATCTTTTAATAAATATAACTTTCTGCATCTAATTAAATTATCAATTTTTCTTAAATCACAAATTTTCTTTGAAAACCTTCAAAGTAAACGTGAAAAATCAAAATATTAAAAAAATAATACATCTATATTCAAGTAAGTTCTTTTATTATCGACTTATAAAATTGATCTATTTTTAGCTGTCCATTTTTCAACCGTAATTACTTAGATAATAATATAATAATATAATATAATAATATAATAATATAATAACAAATACAATAGTTACCCATTTAAAATTTTTAGAAACTTTTTAAGAACTTCGAACCAAATTTCTTTTGGTTAGCGTCCCTCCACGTGTGCCTTTAACCTTGTCTGTAGAACCTGTGGGTGGAACGCGTATCGGCGCCATTTAGGTCTTATATCGAAAACTTGTACAAAAGCAATCCATCATCGTTCCATGCCTGCAATGTATTCTGACTAATAAGCAAACCATCCTGGTTTAGCCTCCGCATTCTGTAACACTGCTCACCCCCCCCCCCACACACACACAAGGAGGCGTTGAATAGTTTTAAGGCGTCTAATGTCTGTATGTGATCAATAATTTTAGTATTGTCTATAAGGATTTTACGAATGTCAGAATGTAGAAGGGAAACAGTATGTGACATGAGGCGATGTGTAATGTCACATACTGTTTCCTTTCTGCATTCTGACATTTGTAAAATCCTTATAGACAATACTAAAATTATTGATCACATACAGACATTAGACGCCTTAAAATCTTAGAAGCCCTACATATTAGAAACAATAGACCTCTTAGCAATCGCACAGCTTACCAAATTCCTGGACACATCCTTCAATGTGTATAGTAACTTATAGACAATTTGTATATAAATATAATTTTGAAATAAATAGCCTCATTAGAAAATATGAGAAAATACAAAAGAAAATCAGCAAGACTATGTTGTCTTTAACGTTTAATACAACGTTTAAAAAAGGATGCTCCCTAAATACACACACACACACACACACACACACACATATATATATATATATATATATATATATATATATATATATATATATATATCCAAATGAATAAGAACTAAGAAAATAATTGCAACGTTCAAAACTTTAATTTAAAACAGTGCTCAATATAAAAATAGACCAATAAATATTTATTATTAATTATTACTTTAGAATATGTACAAACTACTAAAAAATTGTACATTTTGTCTCGACATTGAAAGAACAATGTCTCATCAGGTAGTTAATAATGATGGTAATAAACATTTTTTGAAAAAAACTTAAAAATCACCACTTCCTTTTATTTTTGAAAATTTGTTTGTATGAGGTAAAAAGATATTGAAAAGGGGAGAAAAGAAAGAGGGTTTAAAAGATCAGAAAATAAAAGGAGAAATCAAGGAAAGGGAAAGAAAGAAAAAAAGAGAAGATTCATTGGAAATAGAAAGTAAAGGAAAAAATAAGTGAGAAAGTACTGAGAGGAAAAAACCAATGGAAAAGAGAGAAATTTTAAATTTTGGCCGGAAGTGATTTGTAGACAGATATTGATATCGGTTACACGGTGTCTGTGCTCAAATTTTTTTTGGCATTTTTTTAAAAAAGGGAATTATAATTAATAATAATAATAATAACGCACGCCCACACACACACACACACACACACACACACACACACACACACACACACACACACACACATATATATATATATATATATATATACATATATATATATAATTGAAGAGTCAATTAATTTTCATAGAGTTTTCAAGGGTCCTAACGTTTTTCCCGTTTGGTATAAGTTAAGCAATATAAAAGTTATCCATAATTTTTATTGTCATAAACGCTTTGGTTTACTTCTATATCCATTATCAAGGGTGTTTTTATCTTTGATGCAATTATTTTCCCCATGTGTTAACCATTACATAGTAGTTCAGGTTTTGTGTGAATTTGAAAAGGAGTGTTCATTTCCAGCAGTCACGTACCCCATTCGGCTGGGATTAGCATAAGCATCATTTCGATTTTTAGAAAACTTTTAAAAAGCCATCTCCACTACTAAACGATGTAAGGTTAGTGGCAAGGGAAATATATTTTGTGTATAAGGCCCTCGAGTAGCGTGATCTCTACGATAATGTGGTTTTAAAATAGTTTTTGAGTTAGCGACACGAATTTTTTTTTAAAGAGTTCTTGTAAATTATAGGTTAATAAAAAAATTTTAATAGCACTTTGATCAGTCAAGTGATATGTAATGCTTTTACTCAAGGAGGTTGTAGTGTGTTCAATGTAGCTAACTGATTTATGACAACAGTCTTGTATTGGGCATTGAAATTGATGCACTATATTAGTCATTGCTAGTTTAGATTTGATGGGATTATTTTGGTTAGTGACAAGGTTTGTAGTCTTCCATTTTCTGAAGTATATTATAAAATTTACATGTTTTTTTGTGGATTACAGGAGAAATATGCTGTTTAATAATTTTTCGTATAACAAATTCGTCCTACTTGTAGTAATTGTGTGCCTGGTTGCAGTAAAATATATTGATGTTTTTTCAGTCATGTATTTTGTAAGAATAATTTTATTTATCCATATAATTGAGGGAAATGATTGTTAGATAATGTTTGTTGTACGTAGTTCAATTCGCTTAGAAATATTATATTTCATTTTATTTATTTATTTGGAATAGGAAATTTGGTATGTTCTATTAAAAACGTTTGTTTTTACTGCTATTTAATTTATTTTAGGGTATTGGCTATTAAAGTTTAGGAGGAAAAAATTAAAACTCCTTTCTCGGTCGTATTTAATGAAATATTCAGGCATATATATATATATATTCTATATATATTCAACTACGAGTATCCATTTATGCTCTGTTTCATATTCTACTTTTACGCCAACGCCACAGAAACATCCTTCTCCGTTAAATGAAAGGCGTATGTGATTCGAATGTTCTCATGAAAGAAAGATAAGTGCAACAATGACGACACGCTGTCTGAAACGGTAGGTCAGACTGACATCAAGAATAAAATAAAACAGAATTGTTCGTGTTTGTAAACAAGGCGGCTATTTTCTAAAGGAAAGTTACAAAGTCATTTATGAGTGAAGCCAAAGGAGAGAGTACGAGAAAAAAATGTTCAAACCAGCCAAGTCTGCTCTGAAATGTTCTCCATCTGTTCCTAACTATTTATCCATATGCCATGCAGCTTACTTATATATATATATATATATATATATATATATTGCATTTGAGTAGCAATCACTCTTTTATACAAGTTTATTTAAAAAGGATTACAACAATTATAGAAACACAAGAGAAATTAAATTAAATGCTTAAACGCTTTATCTTTCTTTTTTTTTTTTAAAGAAAAGAGGGATTTGCTACCCAAATACACAATTAATAAATTATATGACTCGGCAGCTAACAAGGAACGTAATACTACAACTGTATATATATATATATATATATATATATATATATATATATATATATATACTACCGGCCATAATTATTAGGCCACTCCAGTTTTTTAAAAGAAATAATGTATTTCATACTATTTTTAGTATTTATTGCCAAATGAAAATAGAATGTTTTTTTTTTGTTATTATTACTTTGCAAAATTTGACAAGGCAAAGAAGAAAAGATGAACTCTAAATTTTCTTCATTCTTTCATTGATGAAACTGCAATATAGGTAATTATTAAATATTTATAAACTCATTTGATGCACATGTTATTGTGCAATATTAACAAAAGAACCATTCTATTTTCATTTACAATTATTCACTTGGCAATAAATACTATATATATATATATATTGAGAGAGAAAGAGAGAGAGATTAAAATAACCATGGGATACATTTAAGGTACGTGAATATAAAGTATATTTGTGATAGATACCTCTTTCCCTTTATAGATGCATAAGGGCGTGGTGAGGGTTCAGTCAGTCCCTTGCCGGAGAAAGTTATCTGAATTTTGATTTGAAACTTCATTGGATAATTTTTAATCCCGGTGATTTATAGAGAAGAGCTTGATTATATGCATTATTCTTTTAGCCATTATCAAGGCCGATTTTTCTTTTTTACTTGAATATGTAGGATTTTTATGTCTATCTGAAGTTATAGGCATGATTTTATTTTCTGAACACGGCCAACATTTAATGTTATTGAGTGTTGGCCTTTTCATTTTTATTATTAGTGCTTCCATTATTTTTAATCTTTTTTTTTACATGTGAATGAAGCTATTATCCTTGTATATTCTAGTGAGTGAGTGAGTGAGTTTTGTTTAACGACATATCAACCTCTGTGGGTTATTTAAGGCCAAAAAAGTAGAGTTTTAGGGTATTTTTTAATGTTCAGTTCTAGTGAGTAAGTTGATTTACTCACATTTTGATGATAAAATTTATTATTATTATTATTATTATTATTATTATTATTATTATTATTATTGTAGAAAACTGTAGACGTCTTCAAGTTTTATATTCAGTTTTTATTCAAAAATGTATTGCTGGTAATATTTTTTCCTTAAAAAATGTATTGTAATATTTTTCCTTCAAAAATGTATATGTTTCTATAAAAGTCTATTCTTATGCATATATTTCTGTAAAAGTTTATTTTCATATTTTGACCCCAGTTTGAGGATAAACTATTTACCCATAGTTGGGACCCTAATATATGCTACTCCCTCGAGTCAGGGTAAACCTGGGAACAACAGCAATTCAGAGGTGGTTCCATGCTTCTCACAACCTCCAAATCAGAAATTTGTATATTCTACGATGATTATTTATTCATACCTAAAGTTTTGTGGACCACACGTTTTTTTTTAATCGTTTGGTACATTCGTCAGGAGATTTCATGTATATATACATTTAGGACAAGTGATAACATTACTTAAAGACCCGAGACATTAAATAGAACGACGTGTGTCGTTGTTTTAATAAAAATAGAGAATTAACGAACACCCGTTTGCCAATCTGCTTAAAACAATTACGGTGTGTAATGAACCTATATTCCCAGTTATGATGCGTGGGCGTCAAATATGGAATTAAAGAAAATCTGACAGGGAAACAATGTCGAGCATTCACAAAGATCAATTGAGAAAAGCAGGATAACGAAGAGGAAAAGAAGGAGGTCAACGGGGATTACGAAAATGAGATATCGTGAGTGTAATTAAACGGCCAGAACGGAGGGGTGGGCACAAGAAGAAAAGACAACAGGTGGAGCAAATGGTTGTTTAGTTGTTTCCTATGGCCTAACAAACGTAAGCAAACACCAAACAGAAGATGGAAAAATAATGCAATCATATTAACTCTTGAAAGATTTAGGAAAGTCCTTTGTCTTACAATGACGTGATATACGAATGAACTTCTTTTGTTTTTAATCTGATATTATTTTTTTATGAAAGATTATATTTTAGTGGATACTCATGTTTGATTAGACGGCCATTATTTTTAAGAGAGTGAAGCTGTCTAAAGTATGCTTGTTGCGACGAGGGTTCCCCGTAAAAAAGAAAACTCTTGGAGGTTGGGGGGCTCTTTTTATTTATTAAGACTCAAAGGCAAAGACCAACAATAAATCGCATTATTAAAAAAACAGAGCGTCTATTCAGGAACATATACCCAATAAAAATGCAAGGTTTAATCATATATATAATCACAGGTACTCCTTTTCGAACCCCGGTCAGAGGTACCAGACAGCCCTTTCGCTGGCATTCTGGAAAATGAAAGAAGAAGGGCTGGATCCTGAAATTAGCTGGAAACTGATAGGTTCAGCCCGTATTCTGAGGAATTTTCGTGATAGGTGCTGTCCATGTTTACTGGAAAAAATTTCAATATTAAAATACTCCCACCAACACCGGCTACTGAATCTTAGGAGGGAATTCATCAGTAAGTGCCGCCACAAGGCAAACTTTTCGAATACTTAAATTTAGAATTTCGTTGACTAGATGTTAGAATATAAATTAAAAGGATTCAATTTAAGTTTTAATCTTAATTTTACCCTAACGTTAACCTTAAAAAGTATTTTAACCTCCCTACCTTCCTATCCCAAGCTCCTTTAATTGCCTATCTTTAGAAAATATGGATTCTTTTACTAAACCCCTTTTTCCTTGGTTAACACATATATATATATATATATATATATATTTTTTTTTTCTCTCTAATATTTTTTTCTTTAATATCTTTTCTCTAATAATTTTTAAACTGATAACTTACTGTAATTGGCATTTAACTCGCTTTTACCTAAAAGGTTTAATCAAATAAACTTAAATAAAAAATTTTAAAATCTTATATTGAAAGCCATTCCTTCTCGCCTAAATACACTTCTTCAAACAGCACAAAATCTTAACTTTAAAAAGTAATTTAACTCATTTAGTTGTTTATCTTTATAAAATATGAACTCCTATTCCTCCTCTTCCTAAATATACCATTTCAACACCCTGTAACCCCGCGACTACCAGCTCTGTCCTTTTCCACTTTGTGGCCGTTGTTAACCTAAAACCCCTCCACACTCTAACCCAGGGCCTTCGCCATTTGGAAAAAACAATGTCGCTGTCGTGACGTAGAGTCTCTATTAGAGATCCTATGTTGAAATGTACATCCGACACCTTTGAATTTTGAAAATTTTCTCTAATTTATATATATATATATATATATATATATATATATATATATATATATATATTCTTCATTTATAAATGAGTTATTACGCGAGCTTGGTTTCTACCATAAGTGGTGTCTTCAGGCGATTTGCAAAACCTGATTTTAGCGTTTTTTTTAAAGAACACTCAGGTAACGGGATTTTTTATGAAAAAAAAAATTACGTGAGCGTTCTTAAAAAAAATAAACATTAAAATCATTTGTTGCAAATCGCCTGAAGACAACTTTGGTCGCGCAATAACTCGTTTACAAATTACAAATGAAGAGAATATTCAAAAGTTTTACAATATAATTGTATTGAACACTTTTTAATACAACTGTGTACTGGTCTAATTTAATTATGACCAAGAACTAAGTAATTAAATAATTACACACACACACACACATATATATATATATATATATATATATATATATATATATATATATATATATATATATATAGAAAGTGGGTAGTGAGAGACGCAGTAAACTGCATAATGACTTAATGTCAAGCTTCAAGCGATCTTCAGACCAGGTGTAACTACTTATTTTTATATATACACCACAGTCGAACTCAAGTGAAACGACAACCCTGAATCAATAGCTAAATCTACTGCTAGAAAGGTTGGGTCACTGTGTCGGGTCAGGAAGTTTTGTCGTCAAAATCCAGCTTGCACGCATACAAATCTACCATTTTTCCGTGCATTGAATATTGTAATCGATCTCGATTTGGCAGCCTTCCCTTCAGTCATTTTCTCACCGACGGGATGTAACTTCCCCTGTCTTTTCTACAAATATTTTTTGCTCTGACGAGCTTATCTTTCTGGTTCTACACGAACTTACTCGAGATGCTAGATTGGAAACTAGGTCCCATCCCTTTCCAGTCAAAATAATCAAATATAACTCCCGCTTCTACTCAAACAGTTTCTTCTTTTTAACTTACCCGCCTGCTGAATTCCTTTCTGTAAAATTGTTTCCCTGACATCTACAATCTCCAATAGCATTAGTGCAACGTCAGTTGCCATCTTTAATCTCATTGATTTCAGTCTTTCTCTTATTCTTTCTCCGACACCCCTGTACCTTGTTGTTCATTTTTTTTTTATTTTGTTCTTCTCTCATGTAAACCCCTGCGCACCAGTAGCAGTCCTGCTTTGCTTTGGGAGAAACGATTATAAAAAAAAGCCCGGTGATTAAGAAAAGTGGTGTAAGAAAGAAATTTCTTTTGGGTGGGAGGGGCTAGTTTCTTTATTCATCTTCCTTTAATCCTCTAGTGGTTTATATAGAGAGCCACGGAAAACGTAATGACAGTAGTTCTGAAGATGACTTACAGTTACCATGCAGTGTTGATTACTATGTCCTCACTGTTTATATCTATATATTTCTGATACTAAATATTACTTCCTACAAATATAATACAAGTTTAAAATACATATATATATATATATATATATATATATATATATATAATTTGCTTACTGAACACACACAAGCACGCACTCACATACGTACACGTATACGTGTATGTGTTCAGTAAGCAAATGATGTCTATATATATATATATATGTGTGTGTGTGTGTGTGTGTGTGGTTTCAGCAATGTCCAACAGCGGCTGGAGAACAAAGGAATAGAGTATTGACTAAACAAGTTTTCTATAAATATCTTATTTGACGAATATTAGTAGCCATACGCTCATACAATCATTGTCAAATTTGATTATAAAGTATTATAGAAATATGCAAAAAAAGAACACCTATCTTAGCATATAATACAAAAATACACAATCACTTGATTCAACTTACGTCTTATCAGTTCTGGAGGGTCATATATTTACATAGGTTTCGTAGTAATATTCGTATCTCTATCTGTTCAAATATAGCAATAATGAACGAGACTGTCCCATAGAATATCTGGCTTAAATTGGCAAGTAGGTTTGCCGCTGATAGTTTAGCTTTGTCCCCTATCCTCTTATTATGCTATTAAAATACGCTAGTTCTTCTAAGGTGATGCCGGCTTTAGTCATTCGTTAATGCTAATATTACCAGCCTCTATCTTCGTTATTCGTCCTCAGGGATAGTGACCTGGACACAAATTCCTTCCAAATTACAAAACTGATGCTACCCTTGAGAGAACCATTTCTATTGAAGAAATGTATGTCTGGCTGTAGCTCAGGTAATTATTTTTCGATTCTTTCTTTGTTGCTATATATATATATATATATATATATATATACTATAGTCACCCGTAGACAGATCTGTTTCGCTGTATCACAGCTCATCAGTACGGTTAGACTTTTTTACCCAGGATTGAAACCCGACCGAATTGTATATATATATGCACAACGGACTATATACTATAATACAGTGTGGTTCTTTAGTACTAGGCGACATAGTTATTGCATTGCATAGTTTTTGTTCAGATTGTTGTACACGCTAGATAACGCGCTCTCTCCCAGAAACTGTAACTAACGTCAGCGCAGCATAATTGCAATATTAACCACAGGTGAGCTCTAGGGAAGAGGAACAAACAAAAGTGTTTCTGAGTAGGCATCTGTAAATGGAGATTAGCTAGCCGCACTGGTAGACGGGTATCCCCGACTACGAGTGGCCACCCATTATTATTATACAAATAAATACACAATGGTCTTTATTCTAATTGAGAGGAGGTAAATGGAAAAGAAAAAAATGGATAGTGAAATGTAAAAGCTCCAACAAGTAGAACAGTAGTGAGGCAAATTCGAAAGTAGCTAGATAATGAACAAACCTCCGAAGGATTTTTCTTAAAATATATATTTTTTATGGAGAGTGGCCAAGAATTTAAATAGTGAAGTGAAGGAAAAATGTTTTGTTGCTGACGAGAAAAACTGGCCCCATTATCAGCAACCCTGGGAAAATGGATCGATTTAACTTTACAGTGTCGACATATTTAAAAACGATTTACAAAATGTTTGCACGAAGTCTTTAGAATCAACTAACTTGTGGTCGGTGTCGGGGGGAGGGATTCATTTTTGTACTTTTATAATCAAGTGTATACAGACGCACACACGCACATATATAACATCATTTCCTGATGAAAATCGTTTTTTCGAAATTCATAAAGAAACACAAAAAGAAGAACTATGAAAATACAACGGAAGTTTAAAAAATGAAGTACAAATATTAATCCAACAAATTTATGATTTCGAAATAAATAAGCGATAAATTCTGTCTGTCCGTCAGTGTGTCTTGAAACCCTCCCAACTTGCTCTACATATAGATATTATAACTTTTGGAGATCGGAATCAGCTCTTTATCAGGTGCTTAAACATCCAGCATTGGCAATTGTATCCAGATGAGGAGGGAACATTTAAAAATTGAATTTTATAATAACTGAAAATTATTAATTTAAAAAGTTTTTAATTTATATTGAGTAACACAAAATCTTCGTGAATTTAAAATACTTTGTTTTAAATTCAGTTTAAAATTTCTCCAAAACTTTGTGAATTGAAAAAAATCAATTTTATTTCTTAAATATGCCAAGAAAGAAGAGTTAAAGTGAGATGTTTCGCGACGTGAGGTTTTGAAATGTTGCAGAATTTGTGATTTGAAATTTGTGGCCTTGAATTGTACTTTCGGTCCAAATTAAAGTTTCGGCTCAAATTTGACTTTCAGCCCAAGCCGGTCTTTTGTCTGGGATTGGAGGTTTTGAAGTTTAATGTGAATTGAAAAATTCAAAGTTATTTCTTCAAATTTTTCATTGCTGTTTTGTTTTTTTAAGAAGAACCAGAAGACCGTTTAGTTTGGGGCTGAAGGCGTAATTAAGCCTCTTCAGGAGCTAGCTTAAAATGTTGCACAAACGCCTTCTCTTAGATATGGAAGTAGCATTAGATAAAGATATATTCGTTAAATAATATGACAAATTAAGTAAATACGTGATGCATTAAAGAAATTTACAGGAGATAAATTTACTAAAAACAACGAAATACAAAACACTAATCTCCTTCGAAGTTGGATCCTTTGACTTCAAAGCACGCGTTTGAACGCTACAGCCACTTCGTGAAGGTCCCATGGAAGTCATCTAAAAAGAAAGTGTCCAGGTTCCTTGTTACAGACACTTTCATCTCAATCTCTTCAAAACAAATACCTCTGGAGTTTTCATTTTAGCTTGAGAAACAACAAGGTCCTAGGAAAAATAAGAGGCACGTTGGAACCTCTCGATCATACCCTTGGTCACCAACGCGTTTTTACGCTGGGAATAAACTTTGCAGAAATGTTACTTACATTAAGATTGTTATGGATAATTCTGTGTACAGTTGCCACACCCACAACAAACTGAACGCTTATTGTCTTTACAGACACACGATTGTCTTTCTCAACAATCTGTGATGTACTGACAGCTTTCTCCCACCCACATATCTAATCGTCTCTCACTTTGTTCCTACCGTTCATGAACATCCTGTGCCATCAAAAATAGATGCTTGGCTCATAGAATTAATCTGTAAGCAGGATCGAATAATTCATAATTCTCTGTAGCGTTTTTTCTCAGTTGAACAAACATTATAATTGCATAGCTAGCTCCTAAAATGTCTTTAATTGGTGTGTACAAAGAACAGTTACAGATCACTCTTTTAATCAGGAATGACAAAATACGACATATGCTAATGACATAAGAAAATTACAATAACCTGAAATGTTTCAAAATGCCTGGAAAGCACCGCGTATATAAAGTTGTTGAAAAATGAAATGCAAACATAAACATTAAAGCAGACGATATAACTAAACAGTGTTGTACAGAAAAGTAAATTAACAAGAGGCGAAAAAAATAAAATAGAAACAGCAATCGACTGATAGGACAACTCGATTTCAGTCTTCAAAAATCCAGTGGTAATAAACTCGGATCCACGCGAGGTGCATTGATCCATACAGTAGTGTCAATTTGGACAAAACCTCGTAAAGCGACGATTAAGACAATCTAATATGCACTGGGCATTGTAAAATGTGTTGACTGAAGGGTTGAGTAGAAACGATGTTAAATTTGGTTAGGATTTGATTCGATAGATTCTCTTCGTTCGCTATTTGTTTTTGTTTTGTTTTTTCATAGACATATTTTTTAATTGTTCTCTTTCGTTCGGTGGTTGCATATTTTCCACCATTGTCATTCTCAAGGGCCTTCTTCTTTCAGTGGCAGCTTCATTGTCTGCCATATTCATTCTTGTAGTTCCTCTTGGATCAATGGTAGATTTTCTTCTACAATTGTCATTCTCATAGTTTTTCTTGGTTCAGAGGTTGTTTCTTTATCTACCATTAAAATTCACATAGATACTTTTCGTTCAGTGGTAGCATTTTGTCTGCCATTGTCATTGTCGTAGTTCCTCGTCATTCGCATAGATCCTCCCCATTCGGTGGATTCTTCCTTGCCTGCCATTGTCATTCTTATAGATCCTCTTCATTCGATGGATTCTCATTTGTCTGTCATTTTCATTCCCATAGATTCTCTTCATTCGATGGATGATTCAATGTCCGCCTTTATCATTCTAATAGATCCACTTCGTTCAGTGGATGCTCATTTGCCTGCCATTGTCATTCTTATAGATCCTCTAAATTTGATGGATTCTCATTTGTCTGTCATTTTCATTCCAATATATTTTCTTCATTCGATGGATATTTCAATATCCGTCTTTATCATTCTTATAGATCCACTTCGTTCAGTGGGTGCTCATTTGCCTGCCATTGTCATTCTTATAGATCCTCTACATCTGATGGATTCTCATTTGTCTGTCATTTTCATTCCCATAGATTCTCTTCATTCGATGGATGATTCAATGTCCGCCTTTATCATTCTAATAGATCCACTTCGTTCAGTGGATGCTCATTTGCGTGCCATTGTCATTATCACAAATCCTCTTTATTCGGTAGATGTTTCCTTTCTTTCTTTTTTTTTTTTTAGTTATTGTCATAATCGTCGTCGTTCTTCGTCCGGTATCCGCATCTTCAATTTTCATTTTTTGTTCTTCATTCAATATTTTCTTTTTTTGCAGCCATTTTTTTTTCTGTTTTTCCACTTCGGTTGTTAGTTGCTTATATGTCGTCCATCTTTTGCTATCATTCAAAAAATCTGGAAAACGTAACTTCTACCATTGTTTTCAAGAATATCGATGGTGAATATTTCTTTACGCATTTCTAAGATGAGAAGTTTACATTATATTTAAATATGGATTAATGTCTTCATCTTTGTTGTTTTTATCGCAATTTTTTCATTCTTCTTCATGTGTCTGTTAAAAAAATACAACAATTGATAGCGCTTAATCTCTTCTGAACTGAAAGGCATGAGTTCTTCACTACGTCTTCGTTCAAATTGTACGTCACCATCAAAAGAGCTATTTTGAAGTTTGACATAACTGAATGCGATATTTATCAAACATCGCTCCTTAATAGAGGCCTTGTCTAAATATTCGCCCTATCCTATCATAATAGAGCTTAATCTCTTCTGAACTGAAAGGCATGAGTTCTTCACAACGTCTTCGTTCAAATTGTACGACAACATCGTAAAAGCTTCTTTCAGATTTGACATCCCTAAATGTGATATGCATCAAACATCGCTCTCCAAATGAGGCCTTATCGCATATTTAATAGGAGTAACGTCAGAGACTTATGGAGACAAAATTGACTTTCAAGTTGGAAATATTTCTTTTACCGGTTTTGCCTCAAATTGGCGGTGCGTGCTTCAGTTCCGTCTGGACATATGATATAAAGACTTCCCGGTGTTGCTGACACCCTGGACAATGCGTATCTCGCTCCAACATTTTTTTAAATAAATTGTAAAGAAAAATCATTGTAGGATGATGTTTCTCGGGCGAATTATTGACTTTGAAACGCAGAAAAATTAAAACGGTAATGTTTGTTATATGTTTAATTGAATTTGAATGGCACGATCATTAGTTGATTCAGAGCGAATATTTTTATAGAAAGGAGACAATGTTGGAAGAATTGATATCAAGAGAAACTGATGGACATAGGACGCGTCTACGATGATGAATAGATGATGAAAAGAAAGCTGAGTAAAAGCATGTAAATGGTAAAATTATTAAATTAATTGATGTTTTTGGACTGGTTAAATGAGTTTATGAGAACATAAAAATGAGTGATGAGAGAAGAAGAAAATTATTTTGATCAAGATGACGAAGAAAAATTAATTGATTTAGCAAATATTGATTAAATTGTTGTTCATGATAAATATTATTTTCAGAATATTGACTAAATGAATGATGATCATAAAAAATTTGAAAAATTTGGAGTGAAATGACGTTTGAATATTTAATAAATTTTAGAAATATTAATTGAATAACGTCACAATAGAACACATCAGCAATTTCGAAAGAATTAATATCGAAAAGAGTCTTTTAATCGATCCTCGTAAAATGATCAATTAATTTTTAAAATAGTGATTAAAAATTCTGAAAAACGAATGATTATTTTTTTATATATGGTAAAGGTTTTTATGTACTTCTGTCCTGGAAATTTTCTGCCACGAATCTTCGGTCATATTCTTCTTCTTCATCTTCTTCATTATGTGTTGCGTCTTTTAAGGACGTAGGCGATCATGGACCTCCATTCGTCCCTCGTCGCTCTTAATTCTTTTTCTCTAGTTATCTCTCCAAAACCCCACTTCGCCATCCCCATTCTCTTTCCTCTGTCCTCTGTCCCTCTTTCCCCCTATCCGACGTGTTAGTATTGGCTCTCCAAGCCCTCCTTTCTCATTGCGTGTCCCCAAAATCTCAGATATCTCTTTTTGATGCCAAGCACAATTTTCCCCTTCTTTCGCAACCTCTCCAAATCCTCGTCATTGCTCGGTCCATGGTATCCTCATCATCTTTCTGTAGAACCGCATCTGTTGCTTCGAGTCTCTTCTTCAGCTCAATATAAGATAGTAGCTATCACGTAATAGTTCAGTACTCTTTTCTTGGTCTTCAATGAAATCTTCCTGTCTCTCAAAATTCTGCTTAGCTTATGAAATGCGTCTTTGGCCATGCCAATTCGCCTTCGGATCTCAGTGTCGCACTTCCCATCCTCTGTCAAAATGCTTCCCAGGTATTTGAATTTCTGTACCTGTTTGATTTTAGAGGCCTCGACTTGTGGTTGGCATTTTGGGGACCTCTTTTTACTGTTCTTTGTAGCTAGTTTGGTAGGCTATGCGTTGTTTTCATCCGCCTCTCTTTCCTTCAATAAGTCTTGTAGGTAGCAATTTTTTAAGTCCTCTTTCCTCATTATTTGACCTTTGACATATCCGTTTCTGATGGTAAATACGTTTCTTTTTTGTTTCTCTCTTCTCAAAAACTTTGTTGTTGCTCTCATGTTCTGTGGTATTCTCAGTTGGTTGAGGAATTTTAAAATAATGTATGCTTGTCTTATACAAATTATGCCCGCTATATATAAAATATTATTAAATTAATTATTATTTTATTGTTTTACATGTTAATAAAACCTTTTTAACATTTGATAAACTTCAACTGTTTTACAATTGATTTATGCTTCAGAGTTTAATATTACTTGCCAAATTTTCATTGCTTCCTAAAGATCTCTGCTTGAATATTTTCCATTTTCATTTACATGTCTTTTAACGAAGCACTACACATTTTCATCTGGACTATTACTTGAAGGAACCGGATGTTCCATTTCATTAAATTGGTATCTTTGCAAGCTTTTTGGACAATGTGGGCAACTGTCAAAAGTATTTTGAATGGGCAAAAGAATATTTTTGCATGAAACATACTTTTGTTTAAAGTGTTTCTGTTAAAACCCGTGGCACCTTGACCAAGAACTTTTTTGCATTTATATTAATGCCTTCATCAACATTAAAAGGGCCGAGAATATGGCTGTCTACATTACTAACCTAAAGTATTACTCCACGTTTGACTTTTCATGTCAAGTTAGTTGATTATTTTCATTAAGGATCCACTCCTTTACCCAGTCATCTGGTCCATTCAATGCAGCTATTCATCCATCAGTTCTAATGTTTCGAAACCAGTTTTCATGTACTTCTTCAACCAATATGTACATTCTTATTTGGGATTCTTATTTAGGAGTGGCTTTTTGGTTGCTATCACGCCTGTTTTGCATCTTATTTCTCTGTTGGCATTCGCAGCACCAGCCTTTTCAAATATTTCCATGTTGCTCAATATATCTGACTTCCTGTAATAATTCTCAAAGTGATTCTTCTGCAATTCTGAAAACTTTTTTCCTTGTTCTTACTTTACCAATGTTTTCATTTTTTTCTTTAATTGTGTGATTTTTATTCAAGACTTTTACAATTCGTAGTCTTCCCGTCACATTATGATGGCTTCTGTCATGTAAACGTTTGTTACAATCACGGTAAATTTTAAACATTTGAATTTAAAACATGCATATCATTGATACTTCTATTATATAAACTGATTTTAAATATGATGAAGAAAACGCGAGTTGCATAATAATTATACAATCTGATATCAGCAAATAGTTATTGCATGCCTTTCTCATAAAACTGATATTATAAGATGGAGTTTATATGGTAGATTTATTATGTAAACATATTCCGAAAGGTTAATCGTAATTTTATTTTGAAAGCATGATAAAATCTGACATAGTTAAATATTTCAGACATTTTATAAGGAAGTTATTAACGACTTTGAAAACTTTTGTTCTCTAGCAATCATAAATTTTCAAGCGGTCATGATAAAAAAGTTATTGTGGGACGGTGCTAATTCCAGGCATGATTGCATAAGAAGAAAAAATATGGACTTCATCAGTTTCGATAAGTGCTTTTATAGACTTGAGTGGCAAGCACATGTCACTGTAAATAATCCAGTTGTACACATGGCTTTGTAGAATCTCCTGTCTCGATATTTATTAAACCAAATTTAGTCTGATTTAAGGCCATAACAGTGCTCATATCCAAACTGTTTGCTATAAATGTTCACAATGTATTTTGTAACGTAATTCAAGAGAAATTTTATGGGAAAAATAAATGTATGTATCTATGATTTAATTCCTTTGTATATTTGAGAAATTTAGTTCTTAAATTAAGCATTCAAATTGAAAAGTTAACACCTCACTTTGCTATATAAATATTACGAATGACCTTTCTTGGCACCAAGAAAGTGTGTAACATCACACGACGGTCGACTTGAAACTTCTGGGAGTTGTTAGACGCAGAATGCTATTTATCAAGCCTCTGTAAGAACCGACAAGGGAAACACGTAAGGTATATTTAGGGCCTATGAAACGCATCTGTGGACGCAGAGATTTTTAAAGGTGTAAACAATTTTTCCAACTTGTGAAGATTGGGATGTTAACCCTCTTTTAAAGGTTTCTAAAGCTGAGTTTAAACATCAGGCTCTATTTAACATATATATATATATATTCCACTGACCACACGTGCACCACACGCTCTTCTCGGTTGACTTGTCAGTTGTCGTTGTCATCATATCGATCATCACATCAGAGCGAAAATAAAACTATTAACACAAGACAAATATTATTAGATAAATGTCTAAAACTATATAGTAGTAGTAGTAGTAGTAGTAGTAGCAGTCGCCACCTGTCCACATTTGAGCATCGGGATCACCATCCTCTCTCGTCTCTCCCTTTTCTCTCTTCTGGTGTTGAGATGGCTGTGACGGCCGAGTAGACTCCTGAGGAGTAGTCAAATAGTTTGGCTCTTCGCGTGAAAGTGATTTTGGTTGACAACTCTGAGCAATAAAAGGTCTACACACTTGGCCAGAAACGCCTCCCTCGCGACTCAATATATAGCACTCCTTGCAAAGAAAGACTCAAGATTATAGCTGTTAGTATTATACTATGATGATATACTAAGACGGTCATAGTTTACCACAGCCGCTTCGAATATAAAAGAAATGGTCTAACCTCACCGGTCGGTAGTAGTCAGATTTCACTGACTAAAGCCACACTACAAACTTAAACGTTCCTTTGTTTTCTTTACACGTTTATATATTTATATAAAGAGTAACAATAGGGAAAAAGACATCGCTAAAGACAAACATAAGCAGAGTTGTCTCCCCCTTCAACTACTCGACTATAAAAGAAATGGTTAAATCTCACTCATTTGCAATAGTCAAATTGCATTGAATAAAGCTTCACTACAAGCTTAAACATTCGTCTGTTTTTCTTTACATATACAAAGGAAACAACCTCACACAAAATAAAATATCTTTCTCGGCATAAGAGAGTATTTTGAAGTGTATATAAAAATATTTAATATCGATAGAATAATACCAAAATATCTTATAACATTTGTTTCAAAGAAAAACTCGAAATTCTAGATGTTATTATTACAGAAAAGAAACAACTGACATTAAATAAAATATTTATTCACCTCAGAACATAGTATTTTAAAGTGTGCATAAAATATTTAATATTAAAATAAAAAATGAGTATAAATATTTGTTACATTTGTTGAGCCCTGGGAAACCGTTTTACTCAAATTGTCATTAATAAGATACGCTTTTATTAAATCTTAATCCTGACGTATCATAAATAAATATGGCCAACAATATCTAATCTTTCGCACTGACCACACGCACCACTTGATAATGACTGAGACGATAATTTTAAAAAACAACAAAAACAAAATATTGACTTTGAACAGTTTATCCACAACATTCATTTGCACAGACAACAGCTTAGAAAATTGGAAAAATAAAACTTAACGTAAACATACAAAAATTAACAAAATTGGAAAAATAAAACTTAATGTTAACATAACAAAGTTAACAGAAATTGTTGATATGAATAATTTTTATGCTAACTCTTCCCTCTGCTTCTCTCCCTTTCTCCCCCTTCCCATCTTTATCTCGCTATATATATATATTCAAACCATATACTGTTAAAAGAGACAATGAATGTCTATTATGTTTAAGCATGAGCCGTATCTAAACATCGTATTTTGACTTTAATTTCAGTTGAAAATAAAGACAAATATTCTCCAACATTTGGATATTGTTTATTAAGTTGGTTCTAAGCTTTCGGCTCACATGAGCCATCTTCAGAGAGGTTACAAGGACGTTAACCTAAAAACATCCACCATCAGCGTCGATTTTATCTTGTGTTGACATAAAACTTCGCTAGGCAACGATAACAGTTCCCAAAAATAGCAAACGCAGTTCGTAAATTTATAATGCGGTTCTATGAATATGAATACATAACAGAAGATAAAATCGTCGCTGATCATGATTTTGTACTAGTTTCTTTAAAAATTACTGTCAAGGTACAGTGTTTAAGTACATCATTTAATTTTTTAAAAAAACTGCAACATCAATCATTATCTTTCTGTAATTGTTAACGCCTTAATTTTTTCTCATATTTTTCATACTCAGTAGCTCCTAACAGTTTTAGCCTAGGGGCTAAGAAACCTTGTTTGGGATGAAATGTTTTAAAAAACACATATATACGAAAATAATATTTTATCAAAGATGTCGTGATATAATCTTTATTTTAACACTTAAAGTCATTCAACAATGAAAACACAAAAAATTGATAACGGTAAATGCTTTCGTGTATGTGTGTATGCGTGTGTGTGAGAGAGAGAGAGAGTAGAGAGAGAGAGAGAGAAACAAAGTTCTGCCATTTCTTGAGAAGAGGTTGTGCCGCCTTTATGCAGTTTAATAACCTTTCAAAGAGTCCTTGCCTGTATATGTTTGGACACTCTTGCCTGACTCAGTCGTCAGTGTATGACTTGTATGACCGTCGCATCCGCAATGTTCGACCATATAGATTCTTTATGTCACGTGAAGGGCATTTTTGGTTGAAACATCACAAATGAAAGCGTCTGCGTTCGTTAAAAAAAGGGGAAGGCGGATTTCAGCCGCGAATGAGATTAAATGGAACGCAGTGTTCCGAAAGAGGATCTCTTGAATTGTTTTGAAAAGTAGAACAGACATTAAGATAAATCCGTCAGGTTCAAATATGAAGTCGACGAAAGTCCCATTACTAGAGGTAAGGTATTTTTAGCATTTCAGGAGAGACACACCCCCATATATATATATATATATATATATATATATATATATATATATATATATATATATATATATAGTGTTAAATTCTGATGATACTTAATATAAAAATTTATGTATTTTTCAGTAGTTTCCTGATAGAAAGATATTTTTAGCGCGCATACTTCTTGTTTTGTAATAAAGTGCTCGATCTCAAGGTAGGTTGTTAATAGAAATAATGTGGAGAAGTTTGTCACTTAACTAAGCAGTGTTACTTCAGTCATACCGACTTCGAAGTTTCTTGAAGGAATAACTGTGAAGTCTTCACTCTTCAGGGATTTTTCTGCTACATATATAATAGTAAGTGTAGTAGTAGTATTATTACTTATTTCGAGTGGATATATATATATATATATATATATATATATATATAAAGGAAATAATGACAAATCTTTAAAAAACGAAGGAGATAATACAAAAGAAATTATCTAATTAATATAAACTATTAAATTGCTAAAAACAGAACACTCATAAAAGAAAATTCAATATATAATAAAATTAAGGATTTATAACTTTTTAATTAATTATATATATATATATATATATATATATATATATATATATATATATATATATATAGTTGGTTATATTTTTGAAAATGCATTGTCATCATTTTTTCGAACATTGCCAACCTTATGTAAACTGTTTTCCCATTCTTGGATTTCTCCTTTTGAAAAGATTGCAAAAAATATCGCTCCAAAACACGCTAAAGAACTACACACAAGGAACACTTTCTGCCACTCCTCCTGCGTTCCGTTTGGGGTGAGTGTCCCGGCCAAAATCGGGGCTAGGAAACCAGGAAGGGCACTTACTGTGTTGCTCACTCCAAAAAGCAGGCCAGCATAACTGGGTGCAATGTCTATGTGGTTTACAACAAAACCAGCCCCACTCAAGCCCATGAATGCTCCGGCGAAAAACAGAAACCAAACAGCCGCCATGGCGTTAGAGCAGTTTATAAAACCGATGGCGAGAAAAAATATGGCTGATCCGACAAAAGATATCGACTGCATAAAAACACGCGTAGCACGAACTGTTAGATGACCCCGACGGATGAGGAAGTCGGCCAGTGTTCCGACAAAACTATAGGAGACAATTTGCCCAAAATAAGGGGCCGAAGACATGAAACCATTGGTTTTGATGTCGAAATATAGAACATCTTTCATGAATAGAGGTAACATGGTTAGTAAAGTAAATTGAGACCAATTGAAACAAAAATGGCAGATAATAATTGCCCAAACAGGTTTTGATGTCATTATACTCTTCCATGGAATATACTTGACACGTGCTTGACACTTGACCGCTTTTTCTAAAAAATCAAGTTCTTTTGCGGTGATACGTGGGTGTGATTGTGGGCTTTCATACACAAAGTAAAACCAAAATATGCTGTACAAAAACGCGAATATTCCGCTCAGATAAAAGACAGATCCCCAGCCGTTATCAAATCCATTAGCACATAAGTAACCTGAAAAGGACATTGTAACAATGCTCCCTATCAAAGGACCTGAATATGAAATAGTTATCAACTTTCCTCTTTCGACTGGCGGAGCCCAGCGACCCCACAAGGAATGTACGGCTGGAAAGAATGGTCCTGAGAGCAAGCCAGATATAACTCTCAGTGTTAATGTCCAGTACCCGCTTACACGAGACAAGACTGGGTAAAACAGTAGCAGAATCCCCGAAGTTAATAGACAGTATCCAAAGACTCTCCTGCCACCGAACTTATCGGCTAAGAATCCGCCTAAGAGGTTAGTAAACGTGTAGCCGTAATAAAAACCGGCTAGAATATTAGCAACGAGAATGTCGCTCCATTCGAACTCTCCACGGTCAGTTTCATCCATGTTTTCTATGGCCGAAATGCAGGATGAATCTATTGACAAATTATTATTCACCAACAGCGGCTTTTTCTTGACCATGCAAACGATGGCGACACTCATACCGACACGAACCACAAAAACAAACATCATTCCGACGAGACTCACATAGCAAAAAATCCAGCGCTGAGAAAACCATTTAGGAACATCGTCTCCAGGTTTCACCACCTGGGGCCGCTTTTTAAGGTTTTGGGTTTCACTCGCGTTTCCTAGGCATTCATTAGTCCGGACGCTTTGATTTTCTTGTTCGGCTATAGCTGATTCTTCTTTTTCTCTTTCTATTCTTTCATCCTCTTTCAAATTTAGTTCAGGGTACATTAGCGAATCAGTTTGCGACACTTCTTCTACCAGGTACTTGCCCGTCGAAGATGCCGCCATCTTGCAAACCTATTCACTGAACGAAAATATTTTCATTTCATTTTTTATAAAAATCTGGTGTTTGTTTTATTTTAAAACTAGAAGACATTTCTATTCTTTCTTTGTTTTTATAGTTTATTTTTTCTATTTACAGTTTTCGGTTAAGATTAATTTTTAAAGAAACAACGACACCATTGCTTACATTTAAATTATCCTCTGCAAAAATTGTCAAGAAAAGATCTCGTGTGAAAGACCAAGTTCCTTAGAAGAAGAGTTAATTTAACAGGTGTTCAAGACTGATAGTTTCATACTAGTTCTTTTACGTATTTCGCTTTCTCCTTAGGGTTCAATGGGAAATTAATAATTGTTAACAGATTTGTATTTCCCTAATTATTTACTACCATTTTGTCTTTTCTTGAATTTTGATTAGTCCTGTTTTGTTACATTTTAGTCTTTGTCGGCCAAAGCTTCATTTTGGTTTTAATACAGAAACAAATAAACTTAAAATTATTTTCTTCCGTTTTGTATCTGGGTTTGCTACTTTTCATCTCATTTTACAATAGCTTGTGATTTAATTGACATTATAAACGGTCCACGCGCTTACAGTTTTAAAAAACGAGACATTCCAGATGTGATTATGTAATTGGAAGTGACAGGCGGTCATGACAAAAATCTTCTTAGAGATTAAAGCTTTGTTGCTTCAACCATTTTTGATGGTCCACAAGGGAAGATTGTGTAACGCGCAACCAATTCACTTTCAAAAAGAAGCTGCTCATAGAGTAATACGACAGGCAATGTTTGCAGAAATAGTTTTATTATCAAAACTACTTTTGAGGCAATCTTTTAATTTTTAGGAAAAACAAAAGGTTCCATCGAATGCGTTTTTTTAAGTAAAGAAGAATGATTAGAAAAGAATGAAAAAGGTGAAAACACTTAAACAAGTTTCTTGTTTCTTTCTTCCTTTTTTGGTGAATTTAGTTTTCATGTTTCTCAACAGATTTATCGCTGGACTTCACACGGTTGCAAGAATGTTGCAAGGAGATATAGTCAAAGTAAAATATTGGTTAATATTTCGGGATTTCGTAATTCTTTTTTTTAAATTTTGTCTGGTGTTCTTCCACTGTTCTTGGCACACATATCTACCTGGAATTAACATCTACCTGTGCCGAATCCAAGAGAGATTTTATTTCTATTCCACGCCATCTTGCATTTACCATTTCACCCTTTGTTTTACTTCTCTTTTCCTTGTTTCACCTTCTCTTCTCTCTATCTCTCTCTTCTCGCTCCTCTCACTCTCCCTCTCCCTCCCCCTCTCTTCTTTCCCCTCTCCCCACCTCTCTCTCTCTTTATATCTCTCTGCTTGGAATCTTCTCATCTGAAGTGTTATAGCTGATGGCGTTCTGCCAAAAAGGCCGACTCAAGGATACACACATTTCTGCCTAACGAATTCTCTTTCCATCCTCATTCTCACAGAGTTGCAAAACAGGTGAGCGGATTGTTTGGCAGGTCGACATAATCGTCCGGTGCCTTTAAAAAAAAATAGCCCAAAATTAGCTACAGGTATTCATTTATATCTTTAGAATATTTTGTTATGGTTGTCCTATTCCCGTGCAGTCAAGAGTTTTGCTGTCGGTGATTCCGGGTGAAATGTCGACAGACTGTTCGACGCTATTTGGTCGTGATTGCTGCTGCTGCTGCTGCTGTTGCTGCTGCTACTTCTGATGATGAGGATGCTGTTGCTGCTGCTGATGATGATCGGTCTCATCAGTTTTTCAGAACTGACGCTCGTATAATCCGTTTCTGTTTTTTCTGCAATGAAAAGAGAAATAAATATGGTTGAAAAAATTATATAAATTTGCTAATATTTACATAAATTGAAGTAAAAGATCAAATTCACCCCCACCTCTTATCTGGCGTGTTCTATCATCTTCCCTTCAACCCGTGATGGTCTGAAATCGCAGAAAGCATCGAAATTTGTCCGCACTATTTACTTTCTTATACATATGATAACATTTCATTCTTTATTTGGGCACAATAAGAGAATAGCAACAAAAATTGATAATAAAACACTCGTAACAAGACTAGGGTGCTGAAAAGTTTGGGGGCCTTACTAATAATTCCTTATCAAAAAAAAAAAAAGAATTTTAGGTTTCATAATTTTATTAGATTTTAGTCTGAGAAATGGACAGCAACCCATTTTAATGAAAGTTTTATGGCGAATAAAACATTCAATCTTATTGCAAATCCTATCAAACTCAGTATTGGATATTTTTACATTAATATCGTAGGGATATTTGTGTAAACTATTGGGAAGAACTTTTATGCATAAAATAGGAGTTAATCAAAAAGTCGAAATTGATTTTAAACACATGACATTAAATCTCACACTAAAAGATGTGGCCTACCACGATCATGTGTTCTGAAACTTCTGAGGGTCGTGGGAACAGTACATGTATATCACCCGTAGTAAGCAATCGTGTGTTTTGGGCAAGCTCACCTGACAACGCCCAGTCTTGTTTGAATTCAAAGTTTTCCATCTCCAAAGAAGGTTATAGGGCTCAGTTTGTTCTCTTATTTACCCATAGCTGAGGGGAAGAAGGGATGTATTCATACCTTTCTCAAGGTAATTTGCGTGTAAATAAAAGTAACGAACACGACTGGAATTCAAACACGGCTTTTCGATTTCACATTCTGAGTCGATATCCATTTCCCCAGTATGCGTTCAATCACTTAGATCTAATATCGCTCTAAATAGATGTGCCCCCTATGTGCCTGATCACAGATGCCTCGGTAATTTACATCAAGAAATTGTCTCTGAAAGATAGACTTCTGATATAAATGGCATGTGAAAATCACCTGAATTTACATATTCTTTCACATTTACTGTTAGTGCTGACCGTCAGATTTTCTCCATGTTAACGACATCTTAGAAATGTCATTACTCAGCGTTTTATTACTAATACAACTAGTTAGTGCGTCATTTACAAATTTGCAAGAACGAGAATTGGTTGCACATTTTGAGAAACGAAGATCACGACTGATATTAGTTTTCCCTCTTATTTTGATTCCGAATGACAAAAAAAAACAGATTCGGAGGACAAGCGAAATACTAACGATGAATGTTTGATGACGCGAATCCCAAAGTGAAGACCGTCGTAGAAATATTGAAGAAAGCTTCTAACATTTCCCTCTGAAAGAAATTGAGTGGAAAAGTACATTTCCCATGTGTGTTTGGACGGAAAAGAAGGTTTTTTTGGCGGTTTACTTGAATCTTGACAAATTGTTTCTCGATGTTGCTTATTGCAGCAATTTACTTCTTGAAAAGGACTTATTGGAATGAAAAAAACGTTTTTTTTTTCTGAGCAAGGAAATTACCCAATGAATTTGTTGCAGGACAACGCCAGTCCTTCTCAATCCCAAACCATACAAACGATCGGGTAGTTGTGGTGGGAATGTCACTCGCGAGTATTTACCACAGTTGAAAACTTTAAACTTTTTTTGTCTCACTTCATGCCCACATTGTTTGTACATTCCGCCGTTAAAGCGAACCATCGTTCTTTTATAATCTAATCTAATGTATATGTAATAAATATGCATACACCTTGGTTTCCTCTCACAAGTAATTTGATTGGCTTGTGTCAGCCATAAATACAGACGAAGGCGAGGACATATAGAGATCTTCAGGTCTACGACTAGAGGTCTATTGGTCTACGATTATTGGTCTACGTCTACTGACTACGCCTACGTCTCAGCATACGAATACAACGCGAACTGTCCATTACGTCTACTTGCTAGATGGTTCTGCCCGTTTAGCCAAAACCGTTTAGCTACCTCGAATGATATATATATCTCGTTCCGAAACATATCAGTTGGCGACGAAGAATTCGAAACGAGTTCACAAGAAAAAAAAAATAATAATCGACAACACATACTAACGAAGAACGTTAGAAAGACTCTATGACACTTATGGAAAGTAAGTTTTTCCTCATTTTTGTTTGAACACTTACTAACGAGGAACGTTAGAAAAAGAAAACAACTTTGGCAACGCTTACAGAAAGTAAAAATGCCCCCCTCTTATTGAACTTAGAAGATTTATTGTTTATATAAATTGGATACGTTGGCAAAATTGAAGAAAATGCTGAATTAATTAAGAAGCTACAAGTCACTTTACAGCAACAACAACTTAGCAACAATTCCAACAACAACAAAAACAATGCATGCAGCAACAAGGAGGTAGAGTGTTTTCAAAGTCGGACCTGTCGGAGGCTTACCTTCAGGTTAAAGTCAGTGAAGAATGTTCGAAGTACCTGGCAATAAACACGCATAAAGTGATGTTTAAACTAAATCGATTTCCGTTTGGATTGAAGGTAGCTCCAAGCCTTTTCCAGCAAATAATGAACACAATGTTGGCTGGTATGGAGTATGCAATCCCATATTTAGATGATATTTTGATTCAAAGTGAAAACGAGGCCCAACACAAAACGCATATTAGAGCAATATTTAAGAGAATTGAGGTTCAAGCTGAGTGCTGAAAAATGTGAGTTTTTCTTAAAGAAGATAAAATATTTAGGGGAGATCATTGACAGTAAAGGAAGAAAACCGGATCCAGAAAGGGCCGAGGCTTTAAAAAATATGCCAGCACCTGATAATGTGGCTAAACCCCAGGCGTTCTTGGGATTAGTAAGCTAATAAAGTAGCGTTTATATCCCGAAATTGTATGATATGACAGCTCCTCTAAATGAGTTGTTGAAAAAGGACGCAAAGTGGATATGGTCGAAAGAATGCGAAGAAACTTTTAAAAAAATAAAATGCTGTCTATTATCAGACCTATCGTCAGTGCATTTCGACCGCAAAAGAAAAATTATTGTAGCAGCAGGTGCCAGTAACGAGGGACTAGGTGCTTTAGTACTTCATGAATTCGAGGACGGATCTAAGAAGCCAATAACACATGCCTCGAGAACGTTACTTACCGCTGAACGAAATTACAGTCAAATTGGAAAAGACATTTTAGCAATGTGAAAAAATTTCAGAGGTTTCTGTACGGAAGAGAATTTATTCTGCAAACAGATCACTAACCGCTGTTATCAATATTTGGGGAAAAAAGATATATCAACTAACACGGTAAATCGACTACATCGTTGGGGTGTAATTCTATTTAGTTATAATTTCAAAATAGAATATGTACCTTCAAAGAAGCTAGGTCACGCCGATGGGTTATCAAGATTGATATCGGAATATACGAAACCATTGGAAGAAACAGCAATAGCGTCAACAACAGACGAAAGTGAATTGTCGAGTCTGGGATGCAACACTATTAGAGAACTGCCGATTACTCTAGAAGATGTGAAAAAGCAACAGAGAACGATGATTTCATTTAAAAAATGAAAAAGCAAATCTGTTTGACGGAAACATGTAAAAAAGAAAGTAATGTGTCAACGTTCTCAATCTGTGATCAGGTATTACTAAACGCAGATAGAATTGTAATGCCAGGTACTCTGCAAAAGAAAATGCTAATAGAATTTCATGCTGACCATCCAGGGATTTCGAGAATGAAATCTCTAATGAAAAGCCATATTTATTGGCCGAGGATGGACCAAGACATAAAAAACTTGGTGAAACAGTGCAGAGGATGTCAACTGGCAGCAAGGGATCCACCATTAAGGATTCAACCATGGCCAAAAACAGCTGTCCCATGGACTCGGTTGCATATCGACTATGCAGGGCCCATAAATGGATTTTCTTACTTAATTATTGTAGACAGTTTCATTAACTGGCCAGAAATTGTTAACTGCAGACATCCGATGGCAAGAAATACAATAAACGTACTTGATGAAATTTTTAGTCGCTTTGGTCTCCCTAAAACTTTAGTCAGCGACAACGGAACGCAGTTTACGGGAAGAGAATTCAAGGAATTCTCTTCATCATTGTCATTGATCACGTGACAACACAGGCAGAAAAATTCGTAGACAAAAGAGCTTTAAAGAAAAGTCAAGGTATGGACACGAATAAAAGAACTATTCAAAAACTTTTGACAAACCCGAACTTGACGTCAGGGTTATCACCAGCAGAATTAATGTTTGCGAGGAAAATACGCTGAGTTTTTGACTGAAGAAAACTGCCAAAAAAGAAAACCAGATGACTAAAGCAAATAAGCCAGTTAAAAAGTTTTTACAAGAAATTTAGAGGTAAAAAAATGTATTGGGAAGAAGAAATTATAGTCAAAAGAGTTAGATATGACATAAGATTTCGGTTTAAAAGACATTGGAATCAATTGAGCCCCAGACATACTACAGAAGTCACAGAAAATACCGAAGAAATTCCAATGGAAGTCCTGTATGACGCATTTGAAAGTCCCGTTCCAGCAAGTCAACATTCGCCAATGAAAGTATTCCCGACCTCAAGGCCAAAGATACCAGTGTCAAACGCCAACATGGCAGGCAGGATTGAGGCGAAAAAGACTTAGGAAAAAAAACGATCGATTATGTTCAGACCCTAAAAAGAGAAAATATTGAAACTAAATTTCACGGGAAAATTTAGCTCAGGGGGAAGTGATGTAATGAATATGTAATGAATATGCATAGACCTTGGTTCCCCCTCACAGTAATGTGATTGGCTGGTGTCAGCCATAAACACAGACAAAAGTGAGGACGCATAGAGATCTACAGGTCTACGACTGGAAGTCTACTGGTCTACGACTCTTGGTCTACGTCAATTGACTACGCCTACGTTTCTGCATACGAATACGACGAGTACCGTCCATTACGTCTACTTGCTAGATTGTTCTACCCATTTACATTTGCCAAAACAGCTTGCTACCTCGAATGATATATATATATATATATATATATATATATATATATATATATATATATATATATCTTTCTGTGACATATCATAATGGAATACACTATTTAGCTGAAAGGCGATGAAAAATAATAGAAAACTGGGGGAAATATGTTGATGATGATATGAATTTAAAAGATAGATAAAAAAATAAGTGTCAAAAGTTGTTGGCAAAATTTCATAGTTAAGCCGTGTTTAGAATAAGATTTTTTTACACTGGTGGATTCACTGTTACTTGAACCATGTAACCCAGTACTGCAGCATGATCGGATTAACGAAACCGATTTGTCCGTCAGGCTTTATTAGTGAGGAGGGGTGGTTAGAACCGCAGTAGGATAAGAAGAAACAAGGGCTGTCATAGTGCGGTTGATCATTTTTGTCCAGTCAAAGACCATCTAGCACAATAGGCTAAACTGGTCTCTATAACTATGTAATCAATCTGAGCGGAGAGTTTTACTTGACTGAAGACGGTGGTTCACCAAAAGAATCAGTGGGATTGACGACATTGGATATGCATGAATACATCTTCGGCTTTTAACAAATATCTAGAGTGATTAGATGCTCAGCCGTGCAATTATCAGACGGCCACATCTAGTAATGGGACAACTACGACAATGGCGACAATGATGACGACGACGAGGACGAGGACGCACTCGCTGGAGAGAACGGGAAGATTTTATTTAAAACCAGTTCTCATATTTCCAGCCGATATTACTCGCTTGTGTTCTAATGGTTCCTCAATTCCTTCGTTAATTTTCCGCCGTTATGTTTATATAAACTACTAGCAGTATAGCCCGGCGTTGCTCGGGTGTAATTAAAGCTTTAAAACTAATCCATGGTCCTGGAGCTCAGACTCTTTGGACGTTGGCACGAAAGACTAAAAAGCAATACTTGTTTCCAGTTAAAGTGAAACCGTAGACTGAAAGAAAAATGAATGGATGTAAGTCAAATTTTGATTTCCTGGTATCGATATCAAATAAGATTTTTTCGTCGTAAACTAATTTTTGAAGGCTAAATAAGTCCTCTGAGTAAATGGTATCATGGCTGAGACTAAGAACTACAATTGTACCTACTTAGAGCCAAACCTGAAGCAAAAACTAAAATAAAAGGGCTGAAAAAAATACAGACATACAGGCAGATAAACAGACACACGCACAAACATCTTGCCTTATATATATATTATCGATTTTCTGCACTATTATAAGAAGTGCCACCTTGAAACTTGTGAATATCGTTTCTTATGTCTTTGTCTATGAGTGTATCACATTTGATTAAAATCAGACCACTCCTTTCGGACCAATTTTTCGATTATCGATTTTCGATATTTGTTGGAGGTACCTCGATACAACACCTAGCTAAGAATACTCGCAGATGCTTATAGTACAATAGTGTAAATTTTCTAGAAAATAGGTTCAGCTGTTTCGGAGTCTATACGTAACGGACACACACACACAGACACACAGAAACACACACACAGAGAAAGTTCCATTTATAAATAAGTTTAGATATACACTAAAATCCTTCCCCAAATGTTCTATCGGATGAAAGTTTTGAAGCACGTGCGAGTCAAGTGTTTCCTCTCTGAGAAATCAGTCAGTTTAGTGCCATACATGACACACGCTTGGGAGATCATGTCTCTTTCAATCTATCACTGATTAGGCAGAGGTTCTCCCACAGTAGTTTGCCATTCCTCTCTGAAGTATACAGGTTGCCAGAACCAAAAGTGTTCTGTTATTTAACCCATATCTGGAGGGAAAAGATCTGGATTAATACTTTTCCCAGGATTATTTGTTCGCCAGTGAAGGCAACGAATTCAAGTGGAATTCGAACTCGGCTTTCCGATTTCTCATTTCGAGACGACATCTACTGCACCACAAATACAACTAAATTTAACAAGCAGGACAGAAGGATGAAAAGGCAGAGAGAATTTGTTATAGATTTAAAATGAAAATCCAACCGTGTATCAAATTTTACTTTAACAATTATGACATATATTTTTGAAGAGTTTATCTGTTTTTCTGCAAAAAATAAATTTTAAAAATTAAATGTTTGTAGCCAATCGATTCTTCTGTCATCAAATTCAATGATTAAAATTCGGGAGAAAGTTTTTGATGAATTGAAAACTTGCAAACTATACCTGGAAGGGTTGACATAACAAGTTAGTGTTTTTTCAGCAGCAAAAGTATTCTTTTTGCAGGTGCCTTACGTGATAGACGCTTAGGCATAAGATTTACCTGCAATAGAATGCAATTACTTTCTAAGGTAGACTGGTTGCCAAACAAGGCTATAGAACCTAACCTGTCCTGTTATTCGACCCTGGGTGAAGGAAAAGGAGATGAATTATTACCTTTCCCAAGTGCATTTATACTAAAATAAATCCAACTGGAATTTGAACTCGGCTCTCCGATTTCCGAGCCGATTTTCACTGCATCACAACGACATCTTTTTGCAGTAGTTTTTCTTAAACCCTGAGTTAGTCACTTGAGATTTCCGAAAAAGGACAGTGCCCTGATATTCATGAGAACGGGGGCTACAACTGCACCACATTGCCAGTTCCATATGAACCAGGTGAGTTGTGGGAGAGAGTAAAAGAAACAAAATCCCACCCATGTGACTAACGCAAGGTTAAAACTTATTATCACCCTTCTACTGAAGCACTCCCCCTGTTAACTCAAGTCTTCTCTTTATTTAGGAGAAAATTACCGTCTTCATAATTCAGATTAAGAATAGGACAAAAAATACATTCCCGTTTGTTAGCCGAATATTTATTGTCCACGAATAAATCTCTGCAGAATAATTTTCAGAATTTCTGTTCACCATTCAAGCGCACTTTTTTTTATTCGTACCTGATTCGATTCAGAGGCTAGATTATCCGCCTACAAAGTTTCGATGTTGTAAAACCAGAATAAAAAAAAAAGAAGTCGCAAGCTGGGATTACGAAACGATTAAAGTAAAAGAGTTAACCATTCGACGTCAATAATAAAAAGCCAACAACGAATGATGTGGAGAGACGGGGGGGGGGAATATTAATTAAGAAAGGCTTAATTCTGATTTTCTTCTCCACAGGTCAAACGTTAATCTACTTTTGCTTATCACCATCTCACCAAATAACGATGTTGTCTGGTCCAAGCGGATTATTGGTTCGAGACAAAAAATAGTACGATTCAATAACTTGTGGCCAGAAATTAAAGTGTAGCTATTTACACGAATAGTGCAAAATCCGACGCTACATTGATGAAACTGTATCTATAGAGAGTATTTTTTATTTGTGATGTTCCTCTCGAAAATGAGTGATCATGGTTCTCCACAACATCCTATATGCTGTTCTTTAAGTATGTGCCTTGTTTTTATTTGTTTCTTTTTTCATCAGTATGTCCTGTTAAATTCGCCTGACCCTTGTCCTCATGATGACTCAAGAGGAAGTTCAACTCGATCTTTCGATCTTTCCAACTGTGAATATCATTTTCCTTTTTGTTCCTTAACCCTTCCTTCTTAATCGCATTTTCTCTCAATGTTATTCTCAGCATTCATCGGTCGGAACAGTGGCGAGGGGGGGGGCTGCTACTTCAAGTTTCTTCTTCATCTGCAAAGGGATTTATCCGCATTCAGTGCTATATTTTATACTAAGTATCAGTCAATACAAGGTTCGAGACCCTCTCCAGGTAAGTGCTTTTAGTCAAAATGGTAAAAATGAACGAGGTGTGTGATGTGAGCGGAAAAGAACTGGAAGGGTGTGGGGAATTAAAAGGATTTGTTACGTGTTAAGTGTAACAAAATAAAAATTATAAAAATGATTGACCAAAACTCAGAGATAAAAATCACAGACAAATATTTAATTTACAAAAACACACCAAATAAAATATTTACAAATATACAATCTTTGTTGCATTCAAAACCAGAAACATAGAGTTTACTAATGGCGAGTGTTACGAAGAGAGAAAGGGAAGGTAAGGTGTCAAGTATCTTTACCCAGTAAAGTTGGCAAAGAAGTTAAGTGCTATTTATTTTGGAAATCCTTAAATGTGTATATAAAGAATAATTTCAAGCATGGTCAATGAAAGAGTCAAAAATATGTATTTACCATTTTTGTTCCAGAAGGTTCTCTTTCAGGTTTTAGTTGGTTGGACATTTCTATGAGATTCTTTCGGTTGGATATAAATCCTTGAATCAAAACCGGAGTTGATATGTCAGCAAATACTTTTAACAATTCTTTCAAGTTTTAGTTGGTCGGCGACTTTACTTAAAGAGATTCTTTCGGCTATATATAAATCCTTGAATCAAAGCCGGAGCTGATAAGGTCAGCACATCCTGTTATCAACTAACTACTCTTAAACCAAAACCTATTTTTATAGGGGCTAACACCTAATTTGCATATTTCTAGAACCTTTCGAATTTTCTCGACTCTACTGGAACATTCTGGCATCTTCCAAGCGTTCTACTTCTAATTTCCTTATGTTTACAACTACTTACAGAATTAAAACGTTTTTGGAATAACACGTAGGACTCGATAGAATCCCTTACTACAACTTTTAGACATTATTATTATTATTATTATTATTATTATTATTATTATTATATAGGTGCATCTTCATAAAACTTTCACAAAAGTTAAACATGTAGTAGCATATCAAATGTAATTATTTACGAATTTGCATTGATCAAGAACAGTTCTTTAAAGGATATGTAAATACGAAAATAATATTGGTTCTATCTAATTTAGATCTTTCATGAATTGTGTTTTTTGACAATGCGGTAAGCAGTTTAACAAGAAGAATCGCGTTGCCTCTCTCTGACCATAGATCTGTTAGGTCTATTTAGATACCCATGGAGATCTACCAAACTCTATCCGTTGATAATACAAATACAATAACGACATTCTACTTGTAAAAAAAGCTAAAAATAATGACAACTTTATTAATAAAGATAATAAAGCCAACACTCAAAAAATCAACTACCACCACAGCCACAATGTGCTCAAGCATTCCTATGACTCTACCTGAATATATAACTGAATTTATATATTCAGTTAAAAGTAAAATGAAATTCATCTTTGATAACAGCTAAAAGTAGAGGTAAAATCTCTTGTAGAAATAAAACATTAAGATAATTTTTATATAATTTATGTTCTAAAAAGATCACGTGAAAAATTTTATAAAAAAGTTGACGAGAGCACCTTGACTGTCATTTTGAACGAAACTTGCATAAAAGAGGAATTGATACCATATATATATATATATATATATATATGTGTGTGTGTGTGTGTGTGTGTGTGTGTGTGTGTGTACAAAGGATCATAAGCAACTTGTTACTGAAGTATTTGTTCACAGTGCAAAAATGTTCACCAGAAGCGCCTCTTTTTAATTGAAAATTTGTGTATGTAATCTCGAAATAAATGTTATCATTTACTGTCCACCTTTTATATTTGGACCACCATATATATATATATATATATATATATATATATATATATATATATATATATATATATATAATCTTAATATATGGTACATTTATGAAATAAAGTGCTCAATATCATGGATAGAAAGTATGCAAATATAAAAGTGGACGTTGAAATCACCACCTGGCGGGAACACTCTAGCTCATAATACGCAATCCGAATTGTTTTGTGTTATCAATAAATTTGCGAATGTTCGTCTTTATTCCTATTTCACATTATTTTCTCCCGGGTACTTTCGAATGTTGCTTCATTCGCTTTCAAGGATTGTTTTGTGAGTATTTACGCAGCTGAGTTATAACAAGATAAAAACAATTTAAGGTCACCAATGGTGATGTCATGTGTTTATGTTTATATAAAAAGATAATGTCAAGAGTTTTACGTTATAGTATATGCATAGATAAAAGGGCTCAGTGTCAGGGACAGAGCGCACTTAAATATGAAAGTGGACACTGTGATCAACACCGAGCGGTGACTGACTGTTTTATGCTTGAGCACAATCTTCAGGCCATGTGCATTGTGTTATGGCCCGATTATTTACATAATTTGGTCAATAGGGCGTTATGGGTAAGTAAGGTTAAGTGTTTCCTGTTTATTGCACTCCATTCTAACGATTATGCAAAAGCTGTAACTGCTGTATTTTTAATTATTTTAAAGAAATAATTGTGAATCTTAATGAACTCGATTGTAGCTATTGCATTGTGTTGTTTGTTTTTACTCATTATTTATTATT